>WYDI02008023.1:0-55740 GCA_009867235.2 Psittacus erithacus | reverse complement strand
CTTATCTCAACCTGTGGGAGTTGTATTCTTTCGATTCTCTTCCCCATCCCTCCGGGAGCCGAGGGGGGGGGTGGGGGGGGCAGTGAGTGGGCTGTGTGGCAGGCCTAAACCATGACACAGACTTTCTTACTCAACATAATCTGCTCTTGACACATAGTAGCATTAAGTCATGCGTTCAAATGCTATATATTGTTTCTAATATTAAACTATATTCTATAATTGACTTTCAGGACTTTGGAAAAGAAGGTTTTTGCACAGAAAACAATGCAGTCTTGTGACCCAACTTTATTTTATATCTCCTTTTTCAGAGAATGCAGACAGTTGCGTAGATTTATTTTCTTTCTTCTTCAGCATTCTGCAGACTTTTGCTTTCCCACTTTGAGTAGATGTGAAGTTTCTGACAGCAGAGTACACACAAGAAATGGTTAGGACACAAGATAATGCACACAAGTAGCAGGTAAACATCCTGCATGTGGTTCTTGTTACTTGAGCATTGGATTTCCATGGCACTCCTTCATGCCACCTTTTGTACTGGTTGTTCCTGTCCACTGGGGAAAGGCTGATTGCAGCTCACTCATGCACTGCTTAGTATGACCTGTCTGAAGCAGGGCTTCAATATTATGTATCCACTCAAAAGGGGAGGAATTTAAATCTCCAGTCCGCAGAGTGGAGCAAGCTGCAGGACGAACATGATGATTTTTAACTTCCCTCCAAAAGAAAACTGTTCTAATGATCTTGTGACCTCTTGTTTTCACCATACTAGTAGGGAGGTGTCTTCATGGGTTGTTCAGTTAGTCTGACGTAACAGGTAGGTAATACTGTGTTAAGGGCAGTAAAATTCAGACATGTTCATTGTTGCCTCTTATGTTTGCTGAGGCTTATTATTAGCTGGTCTGCATTTTCTGTGTATGAGTGAGATATAATGGAGATAAAACCAGAGAAACCTCCTTGTACAGAATAGCAGTGCAAGTGCTGGAGTGTTTTCTGGAAATTGGAACTGTGGGACATATTTCTCCAACAATGTGTACTGCTTTCTAACCCCTGTTTTATTGTGTGAAAGGTAGAGGTTAGTATCTTAACTTACAGTGAGATACCTTGAGGAAGAAAGTTCAGGAGATATATCAGTGCTTTGACTGCTGGAAGCCTGAGCAAGAACCGTTTGAGCCTGCTCTCATAGTTTCAATTCTTTGAAACTTGGTTGTTCAGCTCCATGAAGACTAGGGCAGCTACTCCTCAGAAATCACCATTTATCTGTTACAAAAGCAATGCAAAATTAAGAACTGTACTCCATATGGGATGTTTCTTTTCCTGTTTCTTTGCCTCCTCTTTCTTTCCTCTGTGTGTAGAAGATGAAAAATGGTCCCATAATTGAAAAGCGGCTGTGCAATTTGCTTTGGCAACAAAGGTCTCTGAGCCTTTATCCTGTGTCTTCCTACTGCAGACTTCGTGTTAGATTTTGCAGGGCATATCTGGAAATAAAGCAGCTCATAAATCAGCTTCTACAAGAGAGCGTGGTGTTTGTGCCACTGGAAATAGTGAATTTCATGGCTGCTGCTTGAAATTGTTCTTTTTACTGAAAGGAGATTGTTAATAGAGTTAGACATGGCTCTTCATGGTGCTGGCGAGAACATTGTGGCTTTGTCTTCATTGTGGCTCACTCTCCTGCAGGCTGTTGTGTTGGTGTGAAAAGACTGATTTGCACAAAGTGTAAAGGAGAGAGATGTTTTCTCCAGGTACAGAAAAGGGGATTGAATGTGTTGGTGTGTAACTCATAATAGGAGGCAGCCTCATCAGTTTTAAGCACTCTCTGATTGACTGACAACTTTGAACCATAGAGGAGCCTACTTGAGTCTGGATTAAGCATGTTGTGATGATAACTCTTACTTACTGATCTTTTTGCTTGCTTCTGTGTGTGCTTCATTCTTGGTGAGTTAGGGCATAAGAGTTATTTTTGATTCTTCTACCCATCTCCTCTGCCTTTGACTTGCTAAACTCTGCAGCCAAACAGTAGATTTATTTGGCATTTGTGTCATTTTACAGAATCAGCATAGGAGAAAGGGAAAAAGGGAAGGAGACCTTAATTTAAATGTTTTTAACTTTTAACAGCTGAACTAGAGACTCAGATTGTTTCAGATCCATGTAATGCTCAGAGAATGCTACATTCACTTCAACAAACAATAATTAGGTATGATTCTCTGTGTAGGTTCTTGTGTCTGTTCTTAAAATGCAGCGAGTAGCCTGTCTGGGAAAGGGTGGGAAGAGGCCACTTTATGTTCTTAAAATGCAGCGAGTAGCCTGTCTGGGAAAGGGTGGGAAGAGGCCACTTTATGAAGGCAGATTCTTGTGCTCTGTGACTAAAATAAATGATGACTCCTTTGAGCTTGAGGTACATTTTATTTTGGTTGTTCATAGATCTCCTGCCGCTGGAGCATACTGGGAAACAAATGCATTTCTTCTATAAGAAAATAAAAGCCAGAGTTAGCTTTCTCAAAGGTTGCTTTGATCCTTTGCTGAAAACAAGATGATGGTCTCTTTCCCCAGCTGCCCCAGATTGTCTGTTGATCTTTCCTCATCTGGTCTGAGACCATGTCATGGGAAAATAATGAAAGAGAGTGGCCATATCAAGGAGATCTGTAGATTTCTTGAGTATCAGAAAGCACTGTCTTCCTTGTTGATTAGCATTCCAGATGAATTCCTTTCTTCCAAAGAAAAGAAGGCTGTATTTTGCAATGCCAAATTACTGTATCAGCATCAGTTATATATATTTGTAGGAAGAAGAATAATCTCAGATTTATGGAAGACTTAAACTTGAATCTCTATCTACAAACCCCCACAGGCTTATGTATGTATCCCATCAGATTATTTGGTGTTTCTAGTAAGGATACGGAGCAGGAGTGTTGGCTGTGCTAGTCAAGAGCCAGACGTCATCTCCAGAATATGAGATCATTTTTCCTGGCCCTTTGAATTATAGTATTTTTGAAGCTCAAATGTTATTATTAAGTTATTGCTATTGTACTTGTTCATGGCAGGCATGGACGGAGTTGTTTTTGCATAGTTTTCTCACCCAGAAACACAGAACACAGGGTGATTCAACCTTTGCTCTGAAACTCTGATTTTTTCTATTTTTGTGAGACCTTTCAGTCTGCTGAAATCTAAACAAACAAATTGAGCACCAGGAGAGCTAAAGAAATGGTATAAAATGTGCTGCTTTACATGAGGTGTGCAGTTTTACATTCAGTATGTTTTTTTATCTGACCTGCAAGTTTGAGAGACAGATCAGTGGGAGCAGCTCAGGATGGACATGCTGCAGAAGAAACAATCTGGAGGGTCACATTTGGAGTGGGCAAATTGGTAATAGCTCAGTTCAAACCTCATCCACTCCAGTGCTGGAGAACTGGCACAAACACTGCCTTGGAAAATCACGGTCAACACAGGAAGCTTAGCTGAATGATAGGATATGAAGTGTACTAATATTAGTAGAGACTTGGCAAGTACATTTCGTCACTGTTTAGTATGCTATCTGCGTATTTGTAACTTGAAAATTCAACAGAAATGTCACTTTGTGCAGAGCCACTGACTAACCAGAGCTTTGTGCCTGAGCCTGCCCCGGTTCTGCTTCCAGGTGCCATTGGGGCTGTGCCTGCTCTTTGATGGACATATTCCTGCAACTCAGACCCTGTCAGGGGTGCTGAACAGAAGGGAGGGATACACAGTACTTCTGTCTGTTCCTTCCAAGGTGGTGATGGCTTTGATTTCATTTTGGTGTCACATCATATTCAGGTTGTGATCTGCTCCAAGTTTTACTCTGCTGCATAGCTCTCCTTGCAAGGGTGCTTGGGGAAGAGGAGTTGGGAGAGCATCAGTGTTCCAGGGTAGAACAGCCTGAGCATGACGACTCACCTCTGTGTCATCTCTGTTAATTTTCTGCATTATTTACCCATTTCTGCTAAGTAAATCAGAACATTCCTGTATGACATTACTGCTTAACAGTACTCGTAATGAGCACTGCGAGATGGTAATTCGGAGTCACGAGCCTTTAACTTCCATTTATTTCTGTAGTCAGAGGGACTGTGTTTGGTTAAATGAACTGTTCAGATTTTCCAGAATTATCTTTATTCTCTCTGCACACATATAAAACATAATTAACGACATAGCACAATTTCATGTATGGCTATTCCAGGTGCAAAAGTCCAGTATACTTTTGTATCTGTAAGCTTAAGAGCAACATTGAAAACTCTTGTAAATGTTTCCAATTTTAAGTGTGAAATAGCTTTTACAAACCCTTGAAAACACTAAAGTAATGCTAAAAACTGAAAGAGGCATTATTTGACCTGAAGTACCATTGTTTCACTTCTCAGTATTGCAAATAAGTAAAAATCTGGTTGTTTTGACCCACTCTACTTAACATGTTAATTGTGTAATATAAAGTTTAGAGATCTTCTGCCACTGCCAATCTCAATCTTCATTTCTCTTCTTAATTGCACATTCGAACAGGAAATTGTAATGTTTTTAAATTAGCTTTTGCAATCTATTGGGTCTGATATGCAGGAGAAGCTGGTTACTTATTAAGCTCCGTGGTTTAGATATAGACAGACTTGGTCAATTCCCAGTTATGTTGTGGAACTTGCAAATGTAACAAACATTTTGGAAAAGTACATAGAAGCATCAATAGCTTTCCTTTCCTTGGTCTCTCATGTCTTTTCCTGTCTCAAAGAAACCCATAGTTTGTATTCAAAGTGCTCTTAGGCTGATCTAGGAATAAACAAGTATTCTCAGTGTGTGATGGCTGGTTCTGGGCAGCTTCCAGAACAAAATTGTAGTGGAGGTGGGGAAAGTTCTGTTCACAGAGAGAAGGGAATGTGGATCACAGGGTTTGTCCTGTGGTATCTGGTATTATGAAGAAGAAACAGTGCTGCCTTCTTCAGAATTTTATCATATATTATAATTATTATTAAAAAAACAATAGTCTCTAGCATTTTGTACCACATAAAGGGAGCTTCAGATAATCTAACTTAGTTCCCGCTTACCATGGTTGGCTGTCACATAATCTTCTTTATGGATTTGTCCTAAAATTAATTATTTTTTAAGAAAAGAAAAAAAGAGGTAAATAACTTGCCACTCAGCCTTCAAGGATATTCCAAAGATATTGCAGGCATTGCTGGTCCTCTGGCTAGGAAACTTTCAGTATTTCCAGCCTAGACTCACTCCTGACAGTTAATACTCACTTGCATTGGTCTTCTGCCACTTGTCATTACTTGTCTTAAGTAAAAACGTATGTTTTTATTATTTGCTGCTAATAAGCTCACACAAAGGAGTAATTGCTCCTCTTGGCTTTGAATGTGTGGGTGAAACAACTGAGGAACACTACATTTCGGAAGATAGATTATTGATTCACTTGTATGTACTAGGGGCTCTGTTTAGGATTATTTTGTTTGGGGTTTGTGAGCAGAGTTGAAAACGCAGTCTACTGAGGTAAGTGTCACTGTGCCTTGTTTTATGACATTAATACTTTTGTGTTTCCATTACAAATGCTTCTGTTGATAAATCCTAGATAGCTTTTGCCATTTTCCACAAATCTAATCCTTCTTATCCTGTGATCTGGTTGATTAATATGGTCTTTATCATCCCCAGTCATTTCTCACTGATAACTTCCCATCTTACAGCAGAAATGCTTATTACTGGGCTCTCAAAAAGAATCGTGTGGCACTTTATGTTACTAGTTTTCATTCTGCTTCTATTAAACAAGTTCTTTTGGCCTTTCCCTTCCTTCAGAATGAGATTCAGATATTCCCAGGGATTGCCAGTACTTTCCAAAGTTGTACCAGTTGTACTGCTTTTGTGCCATTTTTATTTTTAATCAATAGACTTCCAGGAACTTTAAGGATACAGTTATTCCATTCTCATGGGTGAGTATCCTGGGATGGTGTAGTTGGAAAAGCCTGGGTCTCCAAGTCAGTGTAGTCACTTGTAATGGAGCTTTGACAATGTAAAAGTTGGATGTCCTACTGTGCAGTCCCTCATTAAATTCTGTAATTAGATGTCTGCTAACACCCCTGTTTCATGGGTGAAATGTCCTGGAGACTGCAAGTTCTACTTCTGTATGTATCTGATTTATCTGCCTTGAGATGCCTAGCTCTGCACTGACTTTGTGCCAAAGCTGTTGTATTTAAGACCCCAACATAAGTTTATTGAGAACCACCACACTAACCCAGAGTGCTCCAAGAATCCCCCTGTGGAGCTGGACTCTTGGCAAAACACATCCTTGATCCAAGAGTAGCTGCTGGTTTTGGTCAGAGACATTAGGCCAACTATTTCTGGTCATGGGTACACATGGCTTGCAGGGTGGCTGATAGTGGTGCTAACCTCAAAGTTTGGATGTGCTTGAGGCATTGTACATCTCTCTCCTCCCAGGGAGGGGTCTGCAGGAGGGTCTTTTGTAAGGTCTTCTGATGTTGGTGTTCCACCCTGAAGAAACCAGTGATGATTGTTTTGTCCAAGATAATAACATGGACATATTTTCCCAGGAGAGTGGTTAGGTGATTCTGATGGCCTCCAGGAGCAACAGCTGTTTAATCCAGGGATGGTTACACATCCATTCTCTCCCTGCTCATCTCTCCCTGTCTCTCATGTGCTACCTGAGGACTGAGGATGATGCTTCCATTTGCAGCCTGTCTCTGCCTCTCCCCATTTCTAAGCATCTTCAGGGATATAAATGCCAATAATCCAGTATGTTCATTGTTACCCAGCAGATCACTGGTACAGCCAGCAGCAGGACTTGAGCACTGCAGTGCTTTCCTTCTTGCTTGTTTTTAATTCCATTGGGCTGGGAAAGGAGCATGAGGATGTTCCTTGTTATTCCAAAGCATCCTTATTTGTTTGTAGGTGGATTAGCTTGCTGCTATTGGAGCTGAAGGAGTGAGGCATAGATGGAACAGTCTTTAAACAAAGGTTTACACTTAGGCTCATTTCAGGGTAGAAATTTCTTTTTTATTAGAAGTACTAATACATGGAAATATATCTTTGTAATGATAGGCTATTTGGGGCTGATCATAGCTGTTATCGTAATTTCACACTTACTTTCTGTAACTTCACCATTTGTTCTCAATTCCTTCAGTTTTCTTTCTCTGAGCACCTTGCTTCCCTCTGCTTGTCAAAAGGGCCAAATGCTGCACCCTGAAGTTCTTTCATTATTCACAGGAAGTGTCATATAGTTTAATTATAATGCAAATAGGACATGATTTATATCTAGACAAGACATTTCATTTAGTACCAAATAGCAGGAATGAAAATTACTCTATTTTCTATCTATGAAATTGTTCAGTCTTTGCTGGATTGCAAATTTTGGTCAGGCTTGCTTAATACAGTTAAAAGTTCTCTATTAAATATTAAGTGGGATCCAAACTGTCACATTTACAAAGTCTTGCTGCATGCAGGGGTGTAATTTAATGTCTACTGTCAGGGATAAATTCATAGACTATAGATTTTAGTCCTGACTACGCCACTAACTGAAGGGAGTGAAGGCGCTTCCATCATTTCTCCAGGCCCATTTTTCTCTGACTATGGAACATTTCTCATGGCAAGTACCTATAACGTGGAGTGAATGGCTTAAGTTGTTGATGCAGCTAAGTTGGGGTTTGCTTTTAGAGAAACTGTTAAGGTATCCAAAACTAAGTTTTAATATGATTTGAAGTAGTTTGTTCTGTGAACCCAAAAATGTTTGCAGTAACTTCAGGAGTGGGAATATTAAAACGTCATTTTCGGTGTTGCTTTTTGGAGATTGTCTCTCTTTTCTTGTTGAGTTTTCATGGCTTGCCAGTGATACTAATGCATATATTAGTGTTAATCCATTTAATTATAGTAAGGGTTGGAGAAACAGGAACAAGTATCAACTGCTCAAACTCTCTTAAAAATCCCTAAAATTATTTAAAATACTGTGTGCATCCAGCTCTGACCATGGCAGTGGGGTGGAACTAGATGGCCTTTCAGGTGTCTTCCAACCCAAACAATTCTGTGATTCTATGTCAGCACTAGGACTGCATAATGTATTATGAAGTAATGTAAAATAAGAAAAATATGGAAGTTTAAAATCCTCATAAAACAAAATTTCAAATATCTTTTCAAAAGCCAGTAGTAGAGTAAATGACTTATTAAGGGGTTTTTTTTTTGATGTAAAACAGCATTGACAATCAGTATTACAGAGTGTGGATCAGATACTTTCTGATACTCTTCAGATATATTTCCAACAAGCTATTGAAATGGACAACTTGCTAATGGATATCAGTAAATCTCCTCTAATTATCAATATAGTCATTGGCAGGCAATTATGAATCAACAAAGACCACCAACTGAAGAGAGAAGATATGCAGTGGTAAGGAAAAAGGCAAAATGATAACACTATGCTGTTTAACAGGTAGAATTTTATGATCTATAGAGCCGAAGGGGCCTTTCAGAATCAAAAGAACTATATGGTGGTGTGCAAAAAGGAGTGATAGACAAATAAGAAGATGGTGAATGCTCAGAAGGATAATTAATGTGGATCTGAGCAATCCAACTGGTTAATTGCACATGAAAGTTTTTTCTGTTTTCTTGGAAATGACAGAAACTGTTTCAAGTTAAAAACAGCCGCTGGCAGTGTGAGTTGTGTCTCTCAGCAGTTCCAGAGCTGGCTCCTCTGCAGAGCTACAACAACAATGCGCTCTGCTTTGCCTCACTTATGGTCACTGTACTGGAACTGTGAAGCAGTAGTAAGAAATTGGGAGAAATATTATAACATTGGAGTTATTTTTAATTAAATTTTCAAGACTATTAATATGCAGCTGAAATAGACTTTCTAATATTTTGCACACCAGAAAAATGAGGTTGCAAAGATCTTTGAACACGTTTGGTAATTGCTCCCCTGAGATCCAAGGCTGGCTCGTGCTCAGGTGAATGTTTTGATTTCCCTGTCTACGTTTTGGTGTTTTAAACTAAAAGCTATGGTTTTAAACTAAAAGAGGGAAAATTCAGCCTGGATGTAAGGAAGAAATTCTTTACAATGAGGGTGATAAAATACTGGCCCAGGTTGCCCAGAGAAGTGGTGGATATGCCATCCCTGGAGACATTCAAGGCCAGGCTGGATGTGGATCTGGGCAACGTGGTCTAGTTGAAGATGTCCCTGCTTAGGGCAAGGAGGCTGGGCTGGATGACCTCTGAAGGCTCCTGCTGACCCAAGTCATTCTATGATTCTGTCCTGCTACAGTCAGATGTATGCTGTCCCTGAGTGCTGATGGGAAAGGCCAATTGCCTCCTGAAACTTGGAAGGACTGGAAAGAATCCTAGCATTCTGGGAGGGATGTGTTCTCTCACAGGTGCAGGAGCAGTTCTCTGTGCTGGGCAGTAGAGCTCTGCCAAGAGACAGGGCTCTGCTGTTTACTGCAGTGAGTTGGGATCTACATTCCCTTAGAAAGCTGTTATAAGTACATATTTTGGAACAAGACCTGCAGAGACACTATTTATCAAGGGTTTGGTAGTACTGTGGGGTTGTTGTCATGGTCATATCTGAGGACAGGCCCCGGGCCTAATCTTTATGTGCTTTCCCTTGTGTTCATTGATATTTGGCTCAGGATGTGCATATCCCTCGTCTTGAATTTAATCAAAGGGTACCTAAGTGCTGCAGTTCAGCACTGTCATTGTTCCCTTGTACAGTGTTCTTTGATGGACGCACCACGTACCCTTCCACAGGACATGTGTGAACACATGTCTGTATTTCAGAAGTATGCTTTAGTGTTAATTTCTGCCTTAATAACATGTCAGTATCAGTAACGTAATCATATGGGTGACTTCCAGTGATTTCATAATGTGAAATTACAGTTTAGGTAATCTAGTTCTAAAATATACTACTAACTTATGACTGAAGTGCTTTACACACACATGTACATCAGAGCATTTGTATTAGTGTTGCAGGGAAACAGGTTGACACTTCAGTTTCAGTACAACACAGCCAGGAGATGCTTTGATCTAAGCACCAAATTGCTCCTTTGCAACAAACAGGACACACTCTGATGTAGTAAAGAAGAAAAGATGGAAGTTTAATTTAGAATTAAGTTTTCCAACCTGGCTTTTTCAAACTATTTTTTATGACATGAGATACTTGGGAGGTAGTCCTGTATCTATGGGATTGTATCTCCTTCCTGAATGTACAGTCCAGGAAACTCAAGTATGGCCTTATCTATCCACATGGGGGTGGGAATCGCATTAGGGGCCACGGTACCTTTGCAACTGTTAGGCTGAGGTGAAAGCTCAGCAGATTTGAGATGGGCAGCTGAACTTTTTTTCCGCCACAGTATGGTCTGTGGTATTGACACATATTGCCAGGGTTGGAGTCTTAAAAAATTTCTCTCTGGAAAATTACCCCTTTTACAAAGTAAATCTGTGGTCAAGGGCACTTTTTCTTTGTCCTTGTCTGCATAACTATATGCCATGAAATAGCTGCTGTGGATCGTTCCAGGGATAGTTCCAGTGACTGGTAAAGGGATTTCTTTGAATCCTGTCCACTATTTTAATGGCTCTTAATGGAGGAAGCAATTAAAAAAAATTTTTTTTTTTAATTAAGAGTTATAGTTACCCTGAAAAATAAATGCAAAAATATTCAGTTCTTCCCAGGAAGCCCAATTCTGAACTTGTGTCTATGGCATAATTTTAACAATTTCAGAAGAGGCACTTTTAACTAAAAGCAATGTAAAGAAAAATAAAAATTTAAACTTTGAGAAAGGTTATGAAATATGAAAGCTATTAAAGCAGTTCAGAAGATTTTAGTCTAACCTTAGAAAAAGAGTACTTAGGCCAGATACTGTTGCAGAGGTCTTTTTAAAGGAAGAATTCTAATGAGGAATGAATGATCACTGCCACCAATAAGAAGGCAGACAGCTTGCTCATGATTTGCCTGCAGAGCAAGTTTGGGTTGTTTGGCTTTGGAAGGGTGGGAATAATTTTCCCACCTGGGAAAGCTGGGATAGTCTGAGCAACCAAAAATCAGCCTACCTGGGGCAAAGCCTCAAAGAGTGTCCAGCAAAAGGCACTGAATACCTCCTTGTCCCTAGAGTTTGGCTTTTGGACCTGAACTTTTTATTCCATACCAGAAGAAAAAAAAAAAATAAATAAAAAAAATGAATGGTGGTAAGGCAAAAGGAAACAGAAAGGTATAAAAATGGCTGAAGACAAAATAAAAAGCAGGCAAGGGCTTATTGTAAAATATATCTCCCTTAAAGCATTGTTAGAAGCACTGTTTTCATATCTTTCAAACTGTTTCCTCCATCCAGTGTCTCCCACTGGACCATTAAGGAGACTAAAAGAGCCCCAGTAGCTTACTTGCCTCCATGGCAGCCAAACAGCACTGCCCTGGAGATAATCTAATTCATCTTCAGTTTGCTGAGCAAACGGCCTCACAAGGGTTCTGTGGAGCCCTTCCTCACAGCTGATGTGCTCTTGTTACAGTTGTTACTGCTTCTAGTGCAAAAATGCCACAGCTGAAAACATCCTGTCTCAAGAGGACACGTCTAAAGAGGAGGCCAGTAACAACTGAGCTACAAGCGGAGGGGAAAGTGAAGAAACATGAAATAGGCCTTTAAAATACCTCTGGTGGCCAGGGAGGAGGAGGCAGCTGCCTGGAGAAAACCAGTCAGAGGGAGACAGCTGCTCTGTGGCAACTGCAGCACATACAAGAGGAGGAATTTCTCTGCCTGAGGCTATATTAACAGCAGACTGAAAGCAGTGATTATCTCTACTCAGTACTCATGAGGCCACCTGGGATATTGTTTTGCCCTCCCAAAACCATCTGTAATTTGCAGGTTGATCAGCAGAAAGCTTTCAGGATGATCAGCACTGGAGCACTTGCTTTGTGCAGGGAGGTTGAAGAATGGGTCTTGTTCAGCCTGGAGAAGACACAGCTTCAAGAGGACTTGACAGCAGCTCCCCTGCACCTTCAGGAAGTTACTAAGAAGGACCTGGGCTTTCTACTGCAGTGCAGGCAGGGGAGGCTGAAAGACAACAGACAGACTGGAAGAAGAGAGGCTCCAACTTTTCCCCATGGGAAAAGCCCAGGGAGGTTGTGTGATTTCTCTCCTTGGAGGTGTTTAAGACCTGCCTGGATGCAGCTCTGAGCAGACCAGTTTGCCCTCATGGCATCCCCTGCTGGGTGCAGCAGGTCAGACCAGAGACTTTCTGACACCCCAGCCAGCCCAAGTTAGTTTGGGATTCTGATGAATAACTTAGATTTACAACCCCCTTCAGCACAGTTGTCACTGATTCGTCTTCATGTAGATGGTCACATCATCACGTGAAAATAGAATTTGTCGTACCCTGTTTTAATGGGAGACATTCTGGCTGTCTGCTTTTGAGGTACTCAGCTAAACTACTTGTTACAGTCAGTGGCAAGAAATAAGTATTTCTAATGCATGATGCATCTTCTAAGGAGGCATTTGAAGTAGGTGTTCAATGAATTGCATCCTGAAAGCACCCAACTCTCTTTGATGATAAATGGGGGCCAGATAACTGTCTGTAAGATGTACATGAAGATGACATTCCAGACATCTGAAGCTGGGCGAGATGGATCTCACTCTATATTTTTGCTGGAAGGGATTTTAGTGTCTTTTGGGGAAATCAAGATTGTTGTGGGAATACAGGTCACAATTAATTCTCTGTGGCTTACTTGAATTGAGTAGGATGAGCAACAGGTGATTGTCACCAGTTGGCAATTCAGACCTTCAGAAATTATTTTAAAACTCAGGAACAGATTTGTCTTTGCTCTAACTAGAGGACGGCAGGATAATGTCAGCCTGCTCCCCTTTTTTCGTTTCTTTTTTTCAAAGGCAAAAGGGCCACACATACCATTTGGTATCTGACTGCTAGCCAATGGCACTGTAATAAAATGGATAACTTTTAGTTTAATGTTCACCTTTCCGTATGAAGGAAATGTCATTGAAAGGTAGGTAGCAGTGCACTAGGAATGCAAGTGTTTTATTTCAAGGTCAAAATCAAAGTAACTGAAGAAAAAGGAGGGATTGTGCATTTGGCTAATTATGCTCCTGTGAGCTCCGAACATTCTTGTGTCTGCTCAGTAATGCTGGTTCTTTCCTACCTACACTTCAGAGGGGCAGAGCTGGCCAAAGTGGAGGAGGACTGTAAATACTCCCTTATTATTCCAATTCCTTCTTGTCTGCATCGCCCTTTCACCTTTCTTGGTACCCTGTGTTTATCAGTCCAACAGGATGAATCTGCAGCAGCTGCTGCTTTATATATGGGTTTACATTACTGGTTTAAACCAAATGAAGACAACAGCTTAGTGCGTTAACTTTTTACCAGCAGCTGAAGTGACAGTATTGGATAAAATTATAATTGAAACGTACGTATGGATGCATTTCTGGAATAGCTATAAGCCAGCTGTGATGTGGTTTGAACTCAAATTATTTTGATGAGTGGAAATTCATGAGGTCAGAGGCCAGATTTTTAGTTACTGAAAAATTGAGTTAGTTTTACTAAGAAAATGTCCTGAGGAGGGACATGGTAAATGACCTCTTCCCTGCTCGAGAAAAAAGAAAACAAAACAAACAAAAAAAAAACAAACAAAAAACCCCAACAACAACAAAAAAAAAGATATTTTGACTTAAAGAAAATCAGATTTTCATTGAAAAGACTGGTGAATTTGGCAGTGGTAGATGGTGTAACTGAAGGCTAAGTAATGAAGGAATCTTTTTCCCATATTTAGTATATTAAAAGGCATTTTGTAAAATTTCTAAGTGGGCACATATTAAGAACCATATGTAATACACATCTTGTCAGTTGCCTTTCCTCTGCTGTATTTCATAATCAGTGTATGTGTAAAAACCTCATTTTGGAAAGCAGATATTTTATATGTAGTTTGGGGGTCCCAAGTTCCTGGGCAGTGACATGCTCTTTGCTTTACTACTATTGAGTAGTCATCTATTTTAAAGTGGCCATTTGCCTAAGCCACTGTCAAGCATCTTTTCTTATTGACTCTGAAGTGATTTAAATCTTACAGAGTGCGATATGTTTAGTGCTTTCATATGGCCTTAAGAACAATTTTCATTGCCTGTTAATGCATGTTAGGTCATGCTTCCTATTGTGGAAAACCTTCCTCTCCAACCCTTTTCTTGCTCATATCCTCTGATGTTCAGGGCTACACCGCCGCTGCTGTTGTCCTTCTATATGACATATCACAGTCATCATATTGTCTGGTGCAGCTCACCTTACCCAGTCTTTTATCTGGATCTAATGTACATGATGGAGACTGTAGTCTTCATGGACAGATTACATGGTCCTTGTGTGAAAAGGAGCATGCCCAATGCAATTAAGGGAAAAAATCTAAAAGAAACAGTATAAATGCTCTGTTTGCAATGATTTATTTTTATTCCTCAAAAGTAGTCTTCCTCCTACATGCATAAATACACCTAGGACAGGTTTTTTCGAAAGGTGCCCGCTTTTTTGAATACTTACTATTGTGATGTCCTATGTGCCACGGATCAAACTCATTTCACTGATAATGAAACCCTGAAGCAGAGACTCTGCATACACATGTATGCACATATAAAAACTCTCTGTAAACTCACAACATTGTGTATGTTCATTCATTAATCTGCATACCATCTTAAGTATACACTGAAGAGCTATTAAAGATTTCTGTAGAGTTTGCTTATAAATAAACAGAAGTGCAGAGCAACTTTTCAAGATTAAACACAGGGGCAGTAGTAGCGCCAGTGTGAAACCTCAAGTAGCTCTTGCTTATAATCCTCAGTTGACTCTTCTAGCCAGATTCACTGAGTCCTAGGGACCACTCAAACCATCCAAGCACTAATATTTAGCTCATGCAGCTGAGATTCTGCAAAGCCCAAAATGATCCTTGTAGTTCAATAAAAGCTAGTTTTGGATGCCACCTTTTGCAGAACAGTTACATAGGTGAGTGCATTTTAAGGGAGTAAATTATATTGTGGTATTCAGATAGCAAAAGCAACTTTTATGAGAAACTCCTACCTTTGGAAATGCTGTTGAAAATCAATTACATTCAACTTGGGTATAATAAAACTTAGTTAATTCAAAGAAAAGTGGGGCACAAAACCAATTTGGATAAGTATGTGTTTTTAATGAGTGGAGGTATTATTCATGCAATAAGCAGTTATGACGGTATTTTCATCCTGAATTTGCAAACCCCTTTCACATAATCAACTAAAAAAAGGGGGTTTCATATATTTACTTTTTTTTCAAAGTATTGTAATATTACCTAATACTTGGGAAGTATTTTGAGATCACAGGATGACAGAGATGGTAGGGAAATGCAATGTATTTATTAGTAGTATTAACAGTTGATGAGTTCCCTGGCTTTTCTTTCAGGATTTTCTTCTTATTTCAGTTGCATGTTTTTAATTGCTTAGTGGAATGAGGTAGTCGTATCTCAGAGTTGGTTTAATTGGAATTATTGATGTCTGAAGCAGTACCCAGGCTGGGAAAACTGTTCTGTGATCAAAGCCTGCAAGTAATGGTCTAGTGAAGTTAAGAATTCAATCTCTAATTAAAAAATGTAAGAGGGAGCATGGCTTTCAAAGTGCATGTTTTCTGCTAAGGAAACAGTCACTTCTTGTTTATTGAGAAATACTTATTGCAGTATTTAAAAAGAAGGGTAACACTAATGACTGAAGCTTGCAATCCTGAGAATCTGTTGAGTTTTTTACCTGCAGCACTGTTCTTTCATACCTGCTGGTGTACTTTATTCTGCTTAGTTATATAAGCTGCATGTAGAAAAGGGAATTCATTTTCAGATGGGCTTCAATATTTGTGAATATTTCATTTTTTGTAATGGAAACCAAGAATTTTGAATCTTCAAGGGGCTAGCTTTTTTAGCTTGACTGAAAGCACAGGTCAATGTTTGCAGTATTTAAATGTGTTCTTTACAACGATAGGTTTAATATTTAAATTAATTCCTATCTGAATGAGTACCACCTTCTGAAAGTCTGTATCTCAGCTCATCGATGGCTGAGGATGCACAGGACAGTTGTGGAGCATCTCTAGTCAGGTGGGATGAATCCTTTCTTTCATTCTGAACATGTCAGTGGGATGTTTGGGCTGCTGTTTGCTTAGCAAATTCTCATAGATCTTTTACAACATTTTGACTCGTGATTTTGTGCAGTGGAATATGGTGCTGCCCAAGTTACCTGGGAAAGCACACTTTGTTCACATTTCTCAGACTTACTGGGTTGTGTGTGGGAAATCACAGGAGCAAACTGCTTTTTATGGCTGTGCACATGGCATGATGGGGTTAGGAACCTGTGTGAATTTAACTGCACTGGAGGACTGAGTGACAGATGGAAGGTATTGGGTTCGGAGGAAGTTCAAGCAGACCAGAACAGAGAATGGCTTTTACTTGCATTATGAACAAAAGGAGATAGGCCAAGTGATGCAAGAGTGTTGTTTTCTCTTCTTAAACAGCCTTTCCATTTTTCTCTTTAGTTGATCTCTTTTTGTGTACCCATCTTATTATCAGAAATAAATATATATATTCCCAGGGACATGAAGATCTTCCATTGAATGAAAGCAGTTGCAATCCAGCATGCTGTGTGTGGAAGACCCACCACAGATTTCATCCTGTTTGTGAAACCTTTCATACATTCTCCGAAAGAATTAATTTTTACCATTTGCACGGTATTGATCAGCACTTCCTGAACCATTTTCATCCCTATTGAAGGCTGCAGAGAGCTTTGCATCATTCCGTGTGCGATCTCAAGAGTTATTTTTACACTGCCTGTTTGAGGATTTGCTTCCTTGGGAGGGTTTATTACTGTATGAATGAAAATGCTTTTCTGAAGCTGTTAATCATTGCAGGATTTAAAAAGACTAATTGAGAATATTTCTCATTATTATTAAACTCTCAGGGGTGCCATAGGGCAGTGCACAATCTCATAATCAAAATCTGCAATTTGCCTTTGCTTCTTCTGCCCTTTGGCTCAGTGGTACACACGTGAATTTTAAGAAGAGCGACCAACATTCCCCCACCCCAGCCATAGGGAATAAAATGTTTTATATCTTTTTCTTATCAGCTGCTGCCTCCTCTTAGCAGTGAGATTGTTTTGACAAGTGTTATTTTGTCTGAACCATATTTTATTATGGAAGGGCACAAACTAATCAAAAGAACTTCCTAATGTTGTGAACTCTTAGGCTGCAATATAATCTTCCCAATGAAGTGGAAGGGGACTCATCATGCAAACCAGTTTGAAATTGGTTGAGGCAAATCACCCAACAGCGTATGGTAGGGAGCATTTATTCTCTGTCACAGGATGTGCTAGATAAGGGTAATAGGCTATTTCTGTGACTCTTTGATGTTGAACTTGAGCATTTCAGTTGCTAGGTAGAGTGATATATTGGTTATGCACTGTACCTAAAGACTGTGCTTGAAGTAGCCTGCTAGCATTGGATAATAATGATAAGGCTCATCAGCAAAGCTTTTATACCTAAAGCCAGTGTCACCAGAATGATTCTTTCTGTGCAATGCACTGAATTGCAGACAGTTAGGATGTTGGGTAGAGAATGCTGTTTGTCAGTGTCCAGTTTTATAGGAGGTTACATTGATCTTTTGTAGCTCTGATGAACCAATTTTCAGCCTGCATCCAGTTTACTTCAACAGTTTTCTTTGGAGTGAGCATTCCTTCCAAGACAGAGAGCATCACAACAGCTGAGGTTGGAAGGGACCACTGAGAGGTCATCTTGTCCAACCCTGCTGCTCAGGCAAGGACACCCAGAGTCAGTTGCCATCTGGACCATGTCCAGATGGTTTTTGAATATCTCCAAGGATGGAGATTCCACCACTTCTCTGAGCAACCTGTGCCAGTGCTTGGTCACTCTTGCAATAAAAGTGCTTCCTGATGTTCAGACTGAAACCCTCCTGTGTTTAAGTCTGTGCCCATTGCCTCTGGTCCTGTCGCAGGGCTCCGTTGAAAAGAGCCTGGCTCCGTCCTCTTTGCACCCTCCCTGTACATATTTGTATGCATTGGTAAGAGCGCCCTGAACCTTTGCCTCTCCAGGCTGAACAGTCCCAGATCTCTCAGCTTTTCTTCATGTGTCATGCTCCAGACTCTTAATCATCCTTACGCCCATCAATGAAGTCTTTTCAGTATGACCATCTCTCTCTTGTACTGGGAAGACCAGACCTGGACCCAGCATTCCACATGTGGCCTCACCAGTGCTGTCAGAGGGGAAGGATCACTTCCCTGGACCTGCTGGCAATACTTTGTCCCATGGAGCTGAAGATACCATTCACCTTCTTCACAGTAGGGCCATCTTGCTGGTTCATGTTCAGTTCGGTATCCGCCAGCACCCCCAGCTCCTTTTTTGCCAAGCTGCTTCCTAGCTGGCTGCCCTCCATCAACTCTTTTTTTTTCTAACATAAATTGCTGTTAGGTAATTCTTAAATGTTGTGATATTGGAATGTGCAAACTTGTAATTGCAGCATGCCAAAATCAATTGCCAAAAATGTTTTTTTATTCTCATTGATATATTTATCTCTTTATCAGATATTTAATGTATTTTTCCACACAGATTTCCTGAAATGTAATTCCGCAATCTGTAATAATGCTTTTAATATGGTCTTACCAGGCATTGTAAATTAAATGAATCTGAATTTACAGCAGTTATGCTTTGAACTGGCTTAAAGCAGCTTTATGCATAAAAATCCTGTTCTGTTTTTGATAGATTTGAACTTTTTCCTTTTCCTTTATATCTACATAATCCTAGCTGTGTAGAAGTATACCTCTGTGTTCTGAGGGCTTCATTGATTCCAGTCTATTGACGCGACAGACCTCTCCTGTTGTTCTCTCATTTTATTCTAGTAGGAGTATCTAATATTCTGAATGGCTTCTTATGTATAATATATGCAGATACAACTCCAGTATCACTATTTAATTCAATTAGTAATCAGGGGTGAAGATACTGAAGCTGCTTCAAAAATAAAGCCCATGTTCATGGGTCTTGAGAGGAGTGAAGGTTGGCCTTTCCCATACCTGGTCATTTAAGAACATCTATATAGGAAGTAGAAAAATGATGGCCTAAATGATAGGATGGTGGGCTGGAATTTCAAAATCGAGGAGCTTTTCACACACTGGCTTTGGGCAACTTGGACATTTGGCTGCATGTGTCTGCCTTAGTTATCTTACCTGTAAATTGCATGTGATATCTCTCTAATCTACTGTAGAAAACAATATAAACAAACAAGCACCACCTTACTAGTGGTCTGCTGTTGACTTTCTGTATAGAAATGCTACCAGATTGATTTACCTGTGTCACCTTTAGCATAGAGACTATTTATACCTAAATAGGTAGGAAAATAATCAATTCAGGGTTCTGACAAAGCACTCTGGTACATTTAAGAAAAACGTAATGTCAAAAGAGTATGAGGGAAGCATTGCTGGAGAACTGGGGAGATATTGCCAGCAGGTACAAGATACTAGTAGCCAATGAGCTAAGCTTTTGTCTTGAATTGTAAGTCATCAGTCCAGCAACGGCGGGAGCCAGCAAACCAGTACCTCCCTCCAAGCCTGCTTCATCAAGCATGATAGCAGTATTCTCCCAAAGCACGGGAAGAGTCAAAATAAAGTGTCAGGGTGAAGTGATTTGAGAGACATGTAGACTGTAAGCCTCAAATTGGCAGAAAGTCTCTGTCTTAGTTTGAAACTTAACCTACTAATTGTGAAGTTGGTCTGTCTGTTTCTGACTTGTGGAGTGATAATTAAAATCTCTTTGCAACGGAAACTCAAATGCAACACTAAATATGACATAGTTCTTTACCCTGTGTAGTTTATTCCTGCCATGCTTCTCACTGAGGAGTCTGGCTGCGTTTCTGGTTTCCTACATCACTCATCAACCTTTAAATATGAGAATAAAACCCTCTTATTTCAGCTTCAGTTGTGAAGTGACGTTTATTGGAACCATCCAGGACCTTTAGGCTGCATACTCCAAGTGTGCTGTGTATTTAGCATATTAAATACACGAATATGAGGGTGTGAGAGATACGAGCACTAAACTGACAAAGACATCATTTTGGAGTGTGTATTAAAAGTAATTTCAGTAAATTAGATGTTATAAATTAAAAGAATTAATCTTAAAAATTGCTCATACAACTAGGCTGTGTTATTATTCTGATACCAATTTAGTTCCATTTATTCTTGTTAAACTCATCATTCTAAATTTGCACATGAGTTTCAGATGATTAAAAATCTTGGTAACACCAACCAGAATCGCACAATAAAGCATGTTACAGCTGTTCTTTAATTATGATGTGTGGTGGGCACACCTTTCATCTCTGAAAGCCATTTAGTACCATTAAAATGTTGTGTGGGTTTGATTATTCATGAATTTAAGTTGTATTCACTATCTCAACACATTTAAAGTTTTATGGTTTACTGCTGTGTCCTCAAAGTAGAAAAATGGACCTAAGCCTGTAGCATTTATTCAAGCCAAACTCTTCCTGCCTGAGAAGGAACTGCAAAGGCCAATATAAATATAATACAATTAAAATCTGTCTGTGATAACAGCCGTGACTGCTGAGGAGAGAGGAATATGTTATTTGGTGCTGATTGTTTGCCCAAAATCTCCTAATGAGTTAAAATGGAAGTAATTAAAAAGAGGCCAAATGTCAAGGGAAAATTCCCCGAGCAACTATTCCAAAGCCCATTGTTGGGTTCAGAGAGAGGGGGAATCTGTATCACACTTAAAGCTCTGAGACAAGGAAGGAATAATTAGAAATGTCAGTAGATATGGCTTAGGCAGATGGCTTTCCTATCTTTTCTGGTTTTAGGATCTCCATAGTCTTAAGAATGAACTGGCCCCACAAGCAAGAGTTGTGAGTCATTATTCATAGGTAACTAAATTATATGCTTATCTGGGTTCTTTTAAGTCACCATTTGTTTCATAGCTTAATGGCTGTGCTGTTGTCATATCGCTGCTATTCCAGGCGTGCTGGGTTGTAGACCCAGAGTGTCATAGCCTCTTCTACTTCGTGCTGGGCAAATCCGGCAGATCTTGTGGGCAGCCAGTGTCTACGGATTTGTGCTTCGTATTCTATATGTTCACAAATAAATGCAGGCTCTTCTTGATAACCATAGCCAACTGTCAAAGCTAATGTAGAGATCTGCTTGTATAGCCAGTAGAAGAATTAATAATAAAGGATCAAATTCAGCCTTTATATCAGTTTATGTAAAGCAGTAGAATTATTATTCGCTGACATCAACTGAATTTGGCATAAAGAGAGGCAGGGGAAGGTTTTTCTTTTAGAGAGAGAATTTTTCACCTCTGCTCATCCAAAGTAGTTGTCTTTGCTTTCAGGGTTTATTTGAAGTAGTCGAATGACTCCTTTGCAGCAGGGAAGCTGTTTGCACAGTGCTGTCAGTGACATCCCTTTCTTGCTGTCTCTGTCTCTTGGAAGTGGGACTCATGCGAGAACAGGAGATGGGAAGAGGTTGTACTTTACATGTAACTTATGCTTTGGTTGGCTGGCTGAATTTTTCTGGTGGTTTTATGTTGAAGAAAAATCATTCAGTGTGGAAACCAAAGCTGTGATGCTCTGGAACTAACAGAGTTAACTGTCAGGGTACGATTTTAATCCAGGAAGCTTAAGACTGGGTGCTCCTTTCTTGTTAGTACAAGCTTTTCCTGCTTATAGGTCTCCTCATCAACAGAGAGCTAAAGATAAGGATCTAATGTTTTTTCTCTTGAAAAAGAGCACAGTGAGGGTTTGATGAACACTTTTAGAATAAAACTCTGTCTCACTGAAGCTGTCGATTGCCAGCAGTTACGTGACACTGAACTGTTTTTCTTTCACTATTATCACACAGTGACTTAAATGTGGTGAGGCATTAGAAAAGATTGAATTATTTTAATTTTCCTTTTTCATAGGATTCTGAAGCCATTGTGCTTTATTTTGAGGTAAATTATCCTATTTATCTTGTCTGCATAAATACCTTTATGAATAATGCAAGAAGCTGGGATGCTAAAAGTAAAAATTACAGACCTGTCCTTGAAGGATAGGATTAACATCCTGTGATAACATATTCAAAACCAACTGGTGCCTTTACAACACAAAATATGCCCTTTTTGGGCTTTTGCAAAGCCATAGTAGTGGAGCTTTGCCAGATCCATTAACAGTTCTGTACTAATGACAGTCACATAGCTGAGTGGGGTAATGGGAATGCAGGCAATGGAAATGGTCTGTACCGGATCTCCTTTTGCAAGGGCCTTGTAGGAAGGCTTGAATGGCAAAAACCTGCTTAAATAGGTCCAGGGGGGTAAAAGCAGCAATGTCTTATGTTGAGTTACGGCTAGAAGTGACAGATATTACACTTAATGCAAAGATAGTGCAGGTATTCATCTGAAGACTACAGAGGCACATTAAGGTTATGGAAAAGTGTCAGTTCCCAAGGAAATACTAACCTGCCTGTTCCATTTTAAACTATCTAGCTATTAATGCCGGTATACAGAAAGCCTGCACAAATTTGGCAATTGGGCAATTGGTAGTGTGTTTTCACTGACTGTGAGCAGGGTTTAGCCATGTGGGAGAGCAAGGTGAAGAAGATGTACATGTACAGACCAAGGCTTCTCCATCCATGGCAAGATGCTGCGAGAGCCTGAAGTCCTGACAGCCATGTGCTTGCTTGAGCATTGAGGGGGAACAAAACCTAAAGCATGGGGACACAGCCAGAAAATGTGCACCCAGTTTCCTCTTGCCTGTGCCATTACAGACTTTCTGAACAGGTTTTTCTGTGCTCCTTTGAAGAATGATGGTGATTTTTATGCTGCTTTCACTCTCGGGTCAGAGGTATATGCTTTCATTTCAGCTTAACATAACTTTATGGAGAAAGTATATATAGTTGTTCTGGTAAGCACCTGCACCCATAAAACACACAAATAGTACATATATAGCTCAAATTCTATAGCAGAACCCCAGACAGGAAGATATTAATCCTGAGGCATGTGTGCAAATATAGTACTAGGACCTAAAGGTGGAAAAGCCAAGATGAAGAAAGATTAATTGATTCCATTATATATAGCAACATCTTCCTATGCAGAAAAAAATCCTCAAGAAGGTGTTTTCAAAAGCCGTGGTATGTCCAGATGGAAATGATGTATTAAGTGTACTAAGTAATGTTGCGGTATCTGACAAACTATTTTATAAAGCTGTAATTTGCAGTTCCCTCTTGGTATTATGAGCACCTTAAATTCTTCTGAATTTCTAAAACAAATCCATAATGTTTTCCTATACTTGCAGAGATATGTTTATACATATGCTGCAAATAATGCACAGCATTGCAGAAGCTTACAGACCTAGTCATAATATTTTCTCCCCTTTTAGTGTTTATGTACATCGTTTTAAGCACAGGAATAAGAAACTGTGAGGTACTAGACAAGTAGAGAAGTCACTAATGGTTTTCCCTGTTTCATGCTTTTCATGCATATTGTATTACATGGTGCTCCTAAAGACTTGTTACCAAAGAAATACTAGCTTGATGCAGAAGCAGCGAGTGTTGCTTCCCCCTTCTCTTCCCTGCACCATCAGACCAGCACATGCACGCAGACACACACACACACACAGAGACACACACACGGATGCAGGAAGTGGCTGGGCTGCGGCGCACAAAGGTGTTCTTTTTTTAACCTGGAGGGGAGCAGGGCACCTCCTGTAAGCTGGGAATGGCTCTGAGGGAGGGGAGCAGGTAGCAGGGAGAAGCTTGAAGTGGTTTTTGCTAGTTGCTTCTGTATCAGTGGTGTCTCCCATGGCAGATCCTCCCAAAGCAGCCTGCACAGCGCCTGCTTTCCTTTGCCCTCTGCCCGGCATGGGCAGTGCAGTGCTGATGTAACTTCATTGGCTTGAGGAGATCAAGGAAGTAAAGGAAGAACTTCTGCAACTGAAAGTGAGTCCCATTTTTACAGCTCTGCTGGTTTAAGAAGTTGATTTGTGTTTCCCTAAACATCAGTGGACAAAAGCTATAGATGGGTACGGTACTGTCACAATCAAGTCATATAGCCTTGAAATAGTACTGTGTGTTATTTTATTCTTCTGACATAATCGCAAGAGACTTTAACTGATGCTGCTCTTCTTTCACTGAGTAAACTGCTTCTTAGTTTTGGTATCCTGGCAGACAGGCTTCCTGAAAAGTAGTTACTAGTCAATTAGCATCCTATACCAGGAGCCTAAATCAAATACACTTTCCAAAGGGCTTAAGTTTAGAAATGAACTGTAAGAAAACACTATTGATTTTATAAATGAAAAATGCAGAATTAAATGGATAGAGGTCCAGTACAGAACTGACCCAAGGAAGCAATCTTTAAACAGGAATATTCTCTGGGGAAGTAAAGAAACACCAGGGAAGTAAAGAAAACAAGAAGAAGGATTCATTTTCAGTTGACCTGCAATAGCAAAGTCATTCACTTTTCAAATAGGATTAAACTTGTTCCTTCAGCCATGACATGTGAAAAGATCATGGTTATAAATTCTGTTTGCTGTAATGAATTGAAAGTGTCTGAGTTTGTGAGCAGCACTCGTTGTTGATGGACTGCTAGATTTGAGCAGGGTTTTAACACTGAAATTAGTTTCTACTAAACAAAAAGTACAGAAAAGGTGGCAGCAGTGACAGACTTAAAAGCATAAAAAAACTTCATTGTTAGATGGAAGCTGAGTACAGCTTGAAATAAATAGTGGGTATAGCCCTGTTATGTAGATAACTTGCCTTATTCCTGAGTGAGGGTGAGCACAAAACTGGAAAACATCATTTCTTTAGGTTTCTCAGACATATTTCAACAAGAATATTATTACATAAATGAGGAAAAATAGAGCTTTTCTGTGGTATTGCTTTTAATATGTAAGAAAATGGAATTGAAGGAGACTTCACTGGAATCAATTTCAACATACATCAATGTGACTCCACTGCTGTTCATGAAACCACATTGGTGTATTTTGTAAATTGAGATAAAAGCTGTGCTCTGGTGTTACTTAACAACCTGAACTCAGTCTTGCGTCAGAATCGTGAAATGTTTGATGCTTGCAGAGCTTGGTGCTGTTTAGAAATCTATTTTGCCCAAATTTATGCGTTTGGTGAACACAGTTTCAGGCATATTTTAAATGTGCTAATTGCCAAGAACAAAATCTCAATGACTGAAAAAGGGCTAATATTTGTGACTAATGTGAGATTCATTTTCATTGATAAAGGTACCCAGCTGAACACTGTCCAAGATTTAGAGTAAATAAATATTAGCAAAATATAGCATGAGCTAAACAGAGGAATGAAAATATAATAGCTTCTTAAATTACCACAAGGTTAACATATAATTAGTTTGCTAATTTAATTACAGACCTACAAATGGCCTGAAAAATGCTCAAAGGGGAGAAGCAAGCAGGTGCCAGCAGGAATTAGCCAGGGTTACTGGTAATCATGAGGTCTCTTAACTGTGTTAGAGACATTTAAAAACCTCCTTTATAAACTCAGCACGTGTTGAAACTCAGCAGGTTCTTGTCTTGCTGCGCCTTTCCCTTGCTGTCTGACAGAATTGCTGTCATTTGCCTCAGTCTTTTCTAGCTCCATGCCCTATTGCAACTGGAATGTGGGCTGCTTTTGCTGTTTGCCCCATGCTGTTCTACATGTATGAGGTGCTTATTTTGATCACATAAACAAAAGAGATTAAGTCTTGTTTGCAAAGTGCTCTGAGCACCTGAAGCACTGGAGAGCTGCCAATATCAGAATCAGAAGCATAAATCCTGGAAAAAATGCTTTTTCTTTCCCAGGTGTCCTGGGACAGGCAGTTTTTAAAGCAGGAATATTGCTGAAACTGCCTTTTCAGTGGCAAACCTGCTCTGCAATGCTCTATATGCACAGATAAATGTAACTTCTGGATTAAAAAAGCGTCAAACAAACAGAGAACAAAAAAACCCTGCCTGTTTGCTTTGTATTTTAAACAAATTGTGGTGTAAACAAGTGTCTTGTGAGTATCAGATTCCATGATGTATTGTTGTTCTTTTGTATTGTTGTTATTATGTGAGTTATGTTTTACATGCCTGTTGTTTGGAACCATAATAAACCTTGATCCATCTATTAAAGAAAGGCTTAAAAAGAAAAAACAACAAGTACAAAGTAAAGTAAAGTAAAATAAAAACCAAACCTAAAGCAGTGGTGTCAAAGGAAATTAATTTCCTGGCTGGCTTGTGTTTTTCTCTGAGGCAGATATTGATGAGTGTGCAGAGGGGATCATTGAGTGTCACAACCATTCACGCTGTGTTAACCTCCCAGGGTGGTACCACTGTGATTGCAGAAGCGGTTTCCATGACAATGGAAGCTACTCTCTATCTGGGGAGTCCTGTGTTGGTAAGCAATGATCAGCAGAGCGCTTTCTTTCTTACCTCTTTCTGCATGGCATTACAGTGGCTATTGAGACACTATCCTGAGCAGTTTTCCTCTGTTTAAGGCTGAAACGAGAATGCAAGCGTGTCTGTGTTTGTCAGCACCCCTGGCCATGTAGTGGGGGTCGTCATTCAAGCTGCATCATGGCTTTAAGTGGTTATTACAGGAAGGAGACAGTTGGAGAGCAAAAGTGTGACTTACCTGCTCTTCACCATTTATCATCATGAGTTGCTGTAAAACTTGAAGTGAAAGTAGGCTTTCTGGGGAGCATCATAGGCCACAAGAGGGGAAGAGCTGGTTTTCCATTTTCCAAGTTCAGCATACATGTGGGGTGTGTCTGAGTTGCTTTGATTTGTTTGTTTTCCATGGTTTGGCATCTTCATAATTTTCTTCTAGAATTATGCAAATGGCATCAAGCTTCAGATTGCAGAGTCTGATTTGCATCAGATTTGCAGAATAAGGCCCTAAGAGCATGAAGGGAAAGAAATTTGTAAAGGGTGCAGAAGAATTTGTCAGTTGTTTTTGTAGGAGGAGGAAGGATTTTCCATGAGGACCCACTACTAACCATACTGACAAATAAATTTCAAGCCCTGCTGTTTAGTGTAAAGTGGAATTAATAATTGGTTAAAATGACAGACAGATAACAATACACATTCTAGCTAAAGCTCAGGTTCTTGAACACTGGTTTCCATCATGTCCTGGGTTCAGCAGTAGAAGTCAGTTTTTTCCTTCTTAGCTGGTGCAGTGCTGTGATTTTGACTTTCAGCCTGGGAACAGCGCTGATAACACCAATGTTTTTAGTTGCTGCTCAGTAATGTTTACTCTGACCAAGGACTTTCTTGAGTCTCATGTTCTGCCAGGGAGGAGGGGAAGCTGGGAGGAAGCAGAGACAGGACACCTGATCCAAACTAGCCAAAGAGGTATTTCATACCACAGCACGTCATGCCCACTATATAAACTGGGGGCAGGTACCCGGAAGGGCTAGATCACTGCTTGGGTCGGGGCTGGGTATTGGTTGGTGGGTGGTGAGTGGTTGTATTCTCTTCCCTTGTTATTTCCCTTATCGTTATTATTGGTGGTAGCAGCAGTGATTTGTGCTATACCTTAGTTACTGGACTGTTCTTATCTCAACCCATGGGAGTTGCATTCTTTCCATTCTCCTCCCCATCCCCCGGGAGCAGGAGGAGGAAAGGGGAGAGTGAGCTAATGGCTGCGTGGTTCTGGACTGCTAGCTGGGCTTAAATCATGACGCATCATGTTACAGAGCTCATTTGCATATGGAGCAGTTAGAGTCAGGGCTACTGTCATTCACTCAATTTCAGATACAGGAGGGTTCATTTGCTTAGCAACAGCATTTTGTCCTGGTATGTTTTACAGACTGTACACTGAAATCCTAGAGATGGATTTGGGCCACTGCTCTTTAGTGTGTTTTGAAATGCTGCTTCTTCCTCCCTGGAAGAGGAGAATACTAAATAGGTATACAGTATTATTGGAGAGTAATAAATAGGTGAAGAAGAAAAAATATTAAACCCTCCCCTAAATAATAATAATAATAACAATAATAATAATATAAAATTATAATGACAACATATGAAAATCATAAGGCAGTGGGAGGGAGAACTCAGCTCTCACAGATTGCCCAAAGCCCTGGCTTTGGGTTCTTCTGCTGGGTGCATTTATGTATCTATTGGTTACCACCTTTCTCTCTGTTTATGTTTAGATGTCTTGGAACTGAGTCATTGCTTGCAGTGTCTCTGCAGTGCTTGCACAACCTTTAAAAATGACATCTATTTGGGAAGTGTTGGAATACCTCAAAGCTTTATTTATTGCTTCTCAAAGCTTTATTCTCATTGACTAGGAGAAAACAGTGGAGTTTGTCACCTCACAAGGGACAAATGTGTAAATCAACAGATGTGGGGGGAAGGTCATAATATTGCACCAGAGTTTAGGTCATAAGAATGTATGACTTAGCCCAGCCACTTCAAGCTTGGGAAAATGCTTTTATTGTTCACAGTATCAACCAAAGGCAGCTTTGGAAAGGAAATATACTTCTCTGGCCATACTTTTATAAAAGATGTCATCTTCTTAAGGTGATGGTGAGCAGGCTCAAATTAAGGGAATGTCCAGTTTCCAGCAGTAGCATTTTTATGAGGCACTGGCCTTTCACAATATCTTTTTAAGAACACTGCTTGCAGACAAAAGGCAATTGCTGTACTAAGGTGCTAGCAAAGCTTGCTTGGCAATTAAAACATGGAGCTGGAGTTGCTGTGTTGGCTTTTTTTTGTGGTTGTTTTTTCTTTTTTAATAGGAGCTTTGCTACACTTGAAGGTAAACAAACAAAAATAGTTTATAGACAACTAGGAGTTGTCATATGATATGTATCCCAGTATTAACTGCTCTCTACTGATACCATACTGAAGCAGCTGGCATACACTGTTTTTTCCCAGCACTAAGTACATGTTGCCAAATACTGCTGCCCCATAAGATAATTATTGAATAAACCCTCACCACTGAATTTTCAGTGATAACCCTTAAGAGTATCAGAACCAAAAGAAGGGAAAAACTGGTAAAGAAATGCTGTATTCTAGGAACTTAATAATGTCCCACAAAGCTCACTTCTACCTACAGCAGAAAAATAAAAGCAAATTAAATTATGCTTTGTAATTTCTCCCTGTCTTTAAGTGAGACACTTCCAGTCTGTACAGAGCTGTCCAAACCCTGGAGTTCAGAATTCCCAATTCCATATTTTTCATGATGTTCCATGTTTCTGTGTCTCTGCATTGTGACTTACAGGCACAGAAGGAAAAACACCCAAGGCAGCAGTTCCTGTCAGTTGTTGTGTTTTTTTTCTGTTATTTAAGAATCAGTGCCAGTTTTGTAAGGAAATTTAGCTCCTCCCACCAAAACCCACAGACAAAAATACACCTTTTCTGAGAATTAACACAGTGTTTTAGTTCTAGCAGTATTTTTTTCTATAAGATGGTTTATTTGTTCCTTTTTGAGCCTCCCTTCTGGGTCTTGAAGGACCTGCTCTGCTTGCAGGTGCCACTCTAATGCTCCTAGTGATTGCTTCAATGGTTGGAGCATCTTTACCATGATATGCTGGCAGATACAACAGCCGCGTTTGCAATTTAGCGATGTATTCTGCCTCGACAGATTCACCCCAAGTCAAAGCACTGACATGCCACCAAAGCAATCCTTTGGCTTTCTGGATATTGTCCTCCTGAATATTATGCAATTTGTAAGTTTCAGCTGCTATTCTTCCCGGAATAGGAAAATTCGGATCAACATTAGAAATAGCTTCCTGAATCTTTGCAAAAAGGGATTTCCAATCTTCCTGAGGATTGTAATAGTCACTAGGTTTGGCAGGAGTTGTTTGAGAAGCATCTAATTGCCTAGCAGTGATCGACATCTGATTCAAGACAATAGTTGTTCCCTAAAACCCTTTTATTAAATCTAAATACTGATCCCCTAAAGCGCGTGAATGTTTGTTGAATCATTATTAAGAAAAGGAGTCAAGACAACTTCAGTGTGATCAATCAATTGTTCTATTTCAGGAAAGAAGTCATCAGGAAGTTTTTTCAATACTAGACAAAGACTGAATAATTACAGGATAAATATATAAATGAGAAACAATACAGATTTCAGTATCACAAGGTACAGCATAAAGCAACAGCAAATACAATAATAAATATACCTTGGTTCCAAGCTACCATGAAGGTGTTTGTGGGAGAGACAAAATACACCATGTATTTTGTCCTGCGAGGTTGTAGCCAGACCTCACTGCAGGTTAGAGTAGCTGTTGTGGGGAAATGAGAGCTTGGATGATGGTGGGACTCAGTAGCCTGTGAAAGAAAAGTCTGTGTGCTTTAGTCTCCCACAAAAGTTGGGTGCAGCCGTGTTTTAGGCTCAAGTCTGAATGGATTTATAATCAACTCCTGAAGCTTTCATATATTCCATAGTATGCTGCAGTGTTGGCTGTTACCTAGATTAGAAAATAAGAGAAAAGGAGATTTCTTCTTAGTTTATTGTGCCCCTTTTCTGTGTAAATCAAAAAGCTAGACCCATTCTTTGAAAATCTTCCTATGTGCCTGAAAACTGCTTTTCTGTCATTTGTATCAGAGTATCCCCAGACCAACTCTAGCATCTACTGGTTTATGACTTGGTTCTGTTCTGCTCATAGAATTTCTTAAAGCTCCTGATATGAGAGTCTGTGTCTGTGGGTTTTATCGAGCACAGTAAAATTCTCTTTCTTACTTTATTTAGTAAATTCTGATTCTTGTCTTAGAGAAAGGTGCATTACATGTCTTCCAGGTAATTCTGTTTAGTCATTCCTATATTTCTAGAAAGCATCAGTAAATCCTGTATTCAGAATCTAATTTATTACGCAGTGCTCTTTAATAGACCATTATGCCTATGTAGCGTGAAAGTACTATCATAAAATATTTTCTAACTAAAAATGAGTCTGTTTAGATATTTTCCTTTTCTCCACGATGACTCCAAATAACTTTGATTTAGAAAGAAGGTAAATACATTAAGTGACAAGTTGCCTGAAAAATGATATATCAGAACAGTGTTTGGTTAACTTGTATATACATTGGCTTGAGAGCCCAGCATGCATTTTTCACGTTAACATTATACTGTAATAGTTTAATGTACCAGAACAGTTAAAATTAGCACATTAGTAGGATTCTTTCTCCTGCAACAGCTTATCATGATATTACAGAGCACCACACTGCATGACTTGCTTGCACACATTTATTAAGGTGCTGTAGAAACATAGTGCCTTTAAAACCTGAATAGCCTTGAAAACTAAGCAGTGAAGCTAGTGATTGGTTTGAAATTCCAGTGGAACTGAGTTAATGAACTTGTGTTGATATGTACAGTCATGCTTGTCTCCTACTCCATTCACCTACAATGGCCATGGGACCCCTCATGGTATCTGAGGCAAATTACTTCTTGTTACAGCCAAAAAGAGTGGAAAAGGAAATTGCATCTCTGGCGATTATCTCTGGGGATTCCATTTGGATTCTGATTTCTTGTCTGCCTGGGTTACCAGGCTGTCTTAATGTGCTTTGAGAGTATCTTGAGAAACGAGCATCTCTCAAGTGGTTTGTTTTCTTTCTTTTCCCGTCCACAAAATGGGACTCGTTGCGCTGGCGCTAAAATACCTATGACCAGGTACGTGTTGCCATACATTTGTTTGAAGCAGCACAGGTTGGGAGTGTAGAAGAGTGAGGTTTTATGATAGCCCTGTGCAATGTTTGAGGTGGCATCTCTCAGCAATGATCGCTTTGCTGTTGGCTATACGTTGTCAATAGAAAATAGCATAAGGCTGGCATTGCAAGCAAGTTTCTGATTATGGTAATTTCCAGTATATCCTCACTTTTCCTAGAAAAGGAACTATGTGGAGTGGGAAAGTAAAGCTCTGCCACCTCTCCTTGGGTTAATTAATAGCTTTTGCCATAGCTTATCTCAATAAAATGAATAAGAGTGCAAAGTCCTATTCCACCTGTGAAGATGAGATTGTTTTCATGAAGGAATTTACACATACCCTCAAACTCAAGAGAAGATACGTTATTTTGTGCTATATGTAGGGAAAGACTGTAGTCCCTTGCTATTTCACGTATATACTTGACCATTTTTCTTTGAAGTTGCTTGATTTATAACTGAATAATTTCATCTTCCTACCTAGTGTTGTTATAATGGGAAACAAGATTTGTGTACAATTTTGCCTTGCCCATTATTAAATATTCCAGTTTTGGGCCCGCATCTTCTGAGAGCAGTTGTGGAAAAGTGAATGAAGCCTGAGGAGAATGTGAGGAACTTGAGCTGAGCAAGGATTTGAATAGTAGAAAAATAATCTATATGCAAGAGTATTGTCATTCAATTTTCATATCAATTAGAAGACATTGGTTTGGACATTTTCAGAATTTTCAACTCGACTAGTTTTTCAACACCCTGAGCAGACATATTGATTCCAGTCTTTAAGAGAAATTTCACACTAAATAGGAGCGTTTTCTTCCATGTTTTGCACAGCTATCTGCATGCTGATCTCATGTTGATCTGAGCAAATTTGTTTGATCTCCATTAAGCTGAAATACTTTTGTAAGCTAACTGGGAGCTAACAATAGGGGAGAATTTGTCTGGGTTTTTTCCTTCCCCACTTCCTCCTCCTTCCCCCCAGTCTGATTTGAGGCTAAAAGACTGAAAGGAACAAAAACATGTTACACTTGGAACTTCATTTCCTCATGACTGGGAACATTGGCTGTTTGTTATGACTTTTAGAAATGGAATCAGCAACAAGAAGAAACTGCCAAAGGGACATTCTCAGAAATGAGCTCTATTAAAAGTTCAGCGGGAAATGAGTGCAATGTCTCAGCCTTTTATGTTTGATTAATGACTGAAACTTTTAAATAATAAATGCCATAAAATAATAAGAAACCATCATTTGCATAAAGAACATTAAAAAAAAAAGGAACAAACTGAGCAGCAATTAGGAATTGATGTTCACGCTGTTACTCAGCTTTGCTTGATTGGCTTCTTTGTCAAGAATGTCCCATTAACCTGTTTGGGCCACTCTTCATGAGGCATCCTTTTTGTACATGCTAAACAGAGAACAGGGTGTTCTTCCCTTTTGGATATGCAGAACAAATTAAGTTGGCTTTGTCCAATGTGAACAGCTCTGTAGTACTGAGAATATGAATAATGTTAGTTTCTTTAATTGCTAACATCTGGCTTTCCATAAATCTGTTAAATTACATGGAAGCAGAATTAGATTTCTGCGTCATAAGTAGAGCAATTACATAGAACTCTGTAGGCAATATGGCTTTGTATTCATCTGTGAAATCCTTTTAGTTTTGAAATGTGAAAGCTACCCTTCTGATGTGCACTGTGATCCTACTACATCTTGTGTGTGTGTATATATATATACATACGCATATATATATATATACACACTCTGTTCAAGCAGCATTTAATATGGTGGAGATGATGATGCTTGTAGAAATCACCAAAGACGAAGTGAATGCTTCATTTCTACTTTTGTCTTCAATGTAAAATGCCATTCAGTGTTTATTGGAAGGAAAATGAGGTATTTTAAAGAATATTTCAAGCCTTTCAGTAGCTGTTTGCATATAATTCATTTCATACCAGTTCATTCATAGCTCTCTTCATTTCACTCTTCATGGTTCTTACCTCCTGTGATACTGTGGCACTTGTTAAACAATGAGCTACAAGTTTTAATTTCTGCTAGTGTAGCACCTTTTACACCACAGATAGTGGACCTTTCAGGTACTCAGTAGTGCTAAGCCAGGCATTAGAGTAATAATGTTCTTTTTTGGCAATTAAGACTGTCAGGGCAGCAAAATACACCATTTTTTAGGAAATCTGAGCGAGGAGCAATTGAATGATGCTGTCAGGCCACTGGGAACATTATGGCAAAGGACTGGCCCACAGGTTAGCCCAGGAGGGAAGCCCTGTGGAGGCTGAGTTTTTATCTGATCAAATCCAAGGGCACTACCACATTGTCACTTGTTGTTTGACTATTTACAAATTGAAATCAGGGATTCTGCTAAACAGGTCAGAGGTAATTTTGTGGTTTGATTGTTGTAGAGAGTTTCCTTCAGCAGATGGAGTGAATTGTTAATGTCTTTTTTAAGTTCTGGCTTTCTGAGGAGATGACTCTTGAACTCATGGCACTTATGCAAAAAAGTAGGGCAACTGACCGTCACATCCCACCTAAATTGGACTTCAGGGCATTTTTCTTTGTAAATTCTATTGAATTTTTGAATTTGTTTTTTTTTTTAGAGAGGAATTGTAAGTACTTCTGGGTATTACTGACCATTTATAAATTTTACACTAGCAATAAGTTCATTTTAAATGGTAAATGTGGTGGCTCTTCCTTGTAGTTTCTGAATTCATAGAATAGCATTCTGCAATTTTCATGGTAGAAACCATCACCTACTTCTAAAGGATTTTCTTCTTCAGCCTTTCTCCTGCTATTGATACAGTTTTAACTGCTGGTGTTGGAACAAAAGACACCCACCAGTTTACTGGACAATCTGTCAATATATTGTTCACGAACAGTTCAGAGTTCTTTTCTGAAATAAACACCTGGTTTTCACAATGTGCTTAACAATCTCATGCTTTTCACTGCAAGAAAAAGAATGCTGCCTTAGCTCCCTAGATAAATTCACATTGAATAATTATATTTTACCCTCCAAAAGAAGTCTTAATGGATACTGTAATCATTTTTCTGTAATGATTTTCTTTTCTTACTTCTTTATGTCATTGCTAAATCATACTTTCCCTGGTTTGCTTTGTTCTAAGACCTTTTCCTGTATAAGATGCCTCTATTTTATTTCCTTTCCTGTTTTATTTTTTTATTTTTGTTTACTTAGTAATTTATTTTTTTAATTCACTTATACCTTCTGGCAAGGGGAAAAGGATGCAATTGACTGCTTTTAGCATGGGAAATGTTAATCATGCTAGGAACTTATGAAGAGTAGAATAGTGCACTTGTATTTTGGCATAAAATCCAGAACAGAGAGAGTTCTAATTGACAGAAAGTCACTCTGATTGTTCTTTAGTTTCTAGGCACTGGGAAATCATTGTACACCCTTGTCTGAAGGTTCAAGTTCATCATTGATACACAGTTCCACTGGGTACATCAGACTCAGCATTTACAGTTAAGCTGCTGGAGATAGGTTAAGAATTCTTGGTGGATTCAAAACAAACACTGAAGAATAGCCTTAAAAAAACCCCAAACAAAACCCAGTGTTTAATGTTGAGCAAGTAAATATGGAAGGAATGAGAAGGAAAGTGCCTTCTTCCCGCAGCAAGGCAGATTAGCAGTAATTACTTAATACAGACGTGACATTTGCCCTTTGAAAAACACTGTAAATGTGCTGTTTTGCAGATATCGATGAGTGTGCCTTAAAGACCCACACGTGCTGGAACGACTCAGCCTGTGTGAACCTGGCAGGAGGCTTTGATTGCCTTTGTCCAGCTGGACCATCCTGCACTGGAGACTGTCCCCATGAAGGCGGCTTCAAGAGGAATGGGCAAGTGTGGACCCTGCAGGAAGACAGGTGCTCCGTTTGCTCCTGCAAGGTGAGATCCAGCTGGTCTAGGGTTCAGGAGGCCTTTAATTCTCTGCACTCCTGGCAGAAACCCAATAGTGCAGCACTAATGGTGTTAGCAAAACACTAGCCTGAAGCCAAGGCACTGAGGCAAAAGGTGAGCTCTGCTGTGGCACCGGTGCAATTCTCCTGGGAAGTCATCTTTTATTTTGCACAACCACAGACCCCTCTGAATAATGGCTAACCCTTCTGAGCTTCTACCATGGCACTCAGTGGGCCATGTCTTGATGAGGCTCTTGCATTACCTTTTAGCACCATGTGCAGGCGATCAGCATGCTTACTGGAAATGTTGGAAACTGGTTTCAGTTTCCCTTTTCACATAAGCATGCATCTCTCTGGACAAGCCATCTTCCTGTTGGTGGTGTTTCCCTTTACTTGGAATGCATGTGAATTAACTGGATGAGAAGCAGGGCCTGAGCATGAGCCAAAGCTTAGAGGACCTAGCAGCAGGCACTTAATTTCCGGAAGGGAAGAAGGGTGAAGGCAGCTTCCTTCTCTTCGTCCCAGCTTGGCTCTCCCACTTTATCAGTGCAGCTCTCTGCATTTTTGGAGAAGTCAGGCATAGTATGTGTAGATCTACCTTAGAGTTAACACTGAGATCAGGTTTCTTGTTGGTTTTCCCACTGGAAATTACCAGGCTTTTTCTGAATAACGAAGTTAAAGAACATTTATCTCTGCTTTCCTCATTCTCACTAGTTAAAAGAGCAATGGTCTCATTGAAATTAGAAGGATTTTAGGAATGTACCAATCTGAGAAGTGGTTGGCCATTTATGGCCACTTTGATCTAGCACATTCATAGCACTGGTAGACACAGCAGAGCTCTACTGGCCTGTTCATAAGTGTAAATAAAATGAGATTTTGGCCACTGTGAGAAGCAGAACACAGACCATGAGAACTGACGTTATCGGTCACTATGTCTCAATGCTGATGAGCTGCAGAAGCATTAGAGGGTTTGAGGGGAACAAATGACAAAAAGTTGTTTTGAAGATGCAAGAAGCTGAAGGCTTCATCATTTCTATATTGCAATAGTATAGCAGAAGGGAAAGTTAAGACTTTAGAGTGAATAGAAACCGAAAGTACACTGGGCTCCAAAGGGAACATGTTCTTATTAGTTGCAATTTTTTTTACCTCAAGTAGCCTTCGGCTCCTAAAATTCCTCCCTTCAGAAGCTGAAGTCATAGAATCATTGTATCCCAAACTCCATCCCTTGGGCTGGAAGGGACCTTAAAGCTCATCGAGTTCCAACCCCCTGTGGGCAGGGACACCTTCCACTAGACCAGGTTGCTCAAAGCCCCATCCAACCTGGCCTTAAATACTGCCAGGGATGGGGCAGCCACAGCTTCTCTGGGCAGCCTGTGCCAGTGCCTCAGCACCCTCACAGGGAAGAATTTCTTACTAAGAGCTCATCTCAGTCTCTCCTCTGTCAGGTTAAAGCCTTATCCCTACAGGCCCTTGTCCAAAGCCCCTCTCCAGCTTTCTTGTTGCCCTCTTTCGGCACTGAAAGCTGCTCTAAGGTGTCCATGGAGCCTTCTTTGCTCCAGGCTCTGTCAGCATGTCCTCCAGCCCTGATCATTCATTATACTTCTAACTCGAAATTTTAAATGATTCTGCTCACTTGTTTTATCTAGGAGACAAACCAGCATTTCAGATTTAACGTGATGTGTTTTCTTTTGGCTCTTCTTTTGGTATGGTTATTTTTGGAGAGGTCAGATGGATGTATTTGGGGCCTTGGCTGAAACATATAGATCCCATCTTGAAAATATTTTAACTTGAACTCTGGTGCAAAGATAATTAAATACCTTATTTAACTGTGAAGTTCATTAAAGTTATTTGTGGAGTAGTATACCATGGAATATGATAAATCTTATAATGAAGCAGTGTCATTGAAGAACAGGAGATTATTTCAGTTTATATCAGATCCAGTCTCTTCAAACCATCCTTATTCATCTGAGTGATTATGAATTTTACAAAACCGTAAGTTCTAAAAACTATGAATTAATATTGTACTTTAAGTATATTTGATGTGTCTTCTACAAGCATCTTCCTGAACTTCTGTAGATTCAATACACAGTCAAATTTAAGATTCATAAAAATTGAGCCTGGGGATAAGCAGAGAGCTGGGAACAGGAAGATGTGCCAAGGAGATGTATGTTCCCAAGAGCAAGAAGAGTTTGGGGATTTGGTTTCTACAGTATCTGATTTCTGTCCAGACTGGCCTTGAGGCTCCATAGAAACCCTAGTCACATTTTACAGCAATTGCCTGTGTGTCAGTTTTTCCTTTGGTAAGAATAATTTTGTGATCATGCTACTGATGCTTATGACACATGTAGAACTGATTCAGTGAGGAAGGTGGGGAAAGAGAGGTGCTAATAAGATGCTTCATGTTATTACCCACCAAAAGAAAATAAGTTTCTTTCTATATATTTCTCAATTTTCTCTATATTTCTCAATGCTACTGTAGAGCTGCAAAGATGAGATGTTGTAGCTTAAGAGTCTTTGTGTCAGTGTGATATAGAGATAAAAATGTTTTTTGAAAGGCATGGAACTCATGAGGTTGTAGATAAAACACAGATGCTTGAAGAATAAAGAGAGTAGCAGTGTATTATGATTATCAGAAGGTCTCTGGTAAAGTCACTGAGCTTTGTCAGTGTTCTGAAATACAGAGAGTAAAGGCAACATAAAAGGTTAGCTGCTCCCAGGAGGTAAGAGCACAGGAGCTCAGAGAAGCACAGAACTACCAGTGCTGTCACCCGCTGAAAGGGGAATTTGAAAACTGTTCCTGAAAGCTTGGAAACGGAATTGGGAGTGAAGCACACAGGTTGTTGTTAGCTGTTGTTAATCAGCACTCCATTGTGGAGACAAGAGGGACTGCCATCGTTGAGGACACAGGGTTGCCTGTATGCCTGGCACAGCCCCACGTGCCTAGAGCTGGTTATCCTGGCAGCAAGGCTGCGTGCTGAGCTGGTGTTTGATGCCCCCCCTGCAGGAATGGAGGTTTAGTCATCACTCTCCATCAGGGAAGGCTTTGGGCTCTCTTTAGCCGCTTACTGAAAGGGGAGGGTGATTCTTTCCTTGGCTTTTGTGGGAAGGTTTATTCACAGCATTGCATCTGCACCTGTGGCTGGTGAAACAGGCCACTTCTGGTTTTCCTTATCATTCAGTCACGCTGCTGAGCAAGGAATTAAAGCTAATTTATTCCTTCTCCTACAGCTAAAGCAGCTAACTAGCCACAAGTACAGAATCCTTAGATATCTTAATTTGATACAGAACAGAATAGAGACTATAGGGCAATCTAGTACTATGCTCTGTGGTTGGCAAAACAGTTCAGATCCATGTTAACCCAGCGTGTTTTCTGCATTTCCATAATTCTGTGATCTCTTCAGCTTTCCCTGCTATAAGAAGCAACAAATTATAAAAGTAATTTTGTTTATTCTTACAACAGAAATTAATATTCTAATCACTTCAAAACTATGAGGAAATGCAGCAGTGGCACTGACTGACGTGGGTGTTGTGATTCCCTGATGCTGGTTTTATACATGTTGCATCGTGGCAAAGACTGGCTTTGCTTAAATCCAAGAGCCAAATGCAGATTCCTACATCAAAGCATAACAAAACAGTCATACCTGCTACATGCTGTGGTTATGACTATTTTGTCTGCCTGTGGAAAAGACATCCTGGGCTGCTGTCTCTCTTTTTAGTAATCACTTTTTGAAAGAAACAGGGGAAATAAATTCCCCTTTAACAGATATCTCTTTATTTGGTGGAATGGAAAACTTTTTTCCTTCTTAGTTCAGATTCAGAACAAGGTTTGGATGAGAATGTGTAAAAACTGCAATGTTGTGAAGTTGTTTTAGGAATTGTACAGTTGGGATCCAGAGCAGAATATAGCTTCATTTGTTTCACAGCTCTCCCTTCCAATTGGCTGCAGGGGATGCTTTGCTTGAGTAAGGACTAATCCAGTACCAAGCACCAAACGCAAAAGAAGCTCATGTCACAACTGTTCAGTAATCTCCTAATGAAGTGTGATTTCGGTTCCCAGCCTATGTGTGGCACTTTAGTCCATTGGCTCACCTACAGTAAGAGGTATTATTTCAAACACAATAGTCCATCCAATTTTCATAACTAGAATTCGAATCAGTTTGGTTTTTTGTGATGCTAAGAAAATATATCATTTTCTCTTTATGTGCATAAGCAATTCTTCTGTTTGTCTCAAACAGTTCTGTTTAATGGTCTTTAACCAAATGGGCCATCCAGTACTGTAAGCAAATATTTAGCAAAATTGTATTTTGGAGAGCCTGTGGAATACAGGCCTTCTTTAATACATGAACTGAATTGTATGGATGGTAAGACTATTTAGCTTTAAGCTGGTATAGTGTAGATACAGATTTGGGACAGAACCAGTGGTAAATTCAGAGCAAAGAAGGATTAATGCTACTGTGATTTTGCTAGACTGTGCTCCTGTGAAGTTAGAGGGACCACCTTCAGGACCTGAGTATTTGATTTATTCAAGTTATTTTCTTCACAGTGATGCTTTCATTCAAAATGCTGCTAAACAAATACTATATGTATTAAGAGTGGCAACTATTTTAAGAGTTCATAGATGTAAATTGTTTCACTGTATTTCTATGATTCTGAGATACTGTTTTCTTTTAAATTGATTAGCTGGAGACAGGAACACAGTATTCTCAGGCAGTGGTGAATCCATGCACTGATTGACACTGGAGCAATACTGGTATCTGAGGTATTACTCATAACTGGCAGGATCCTCCATTAGTGGTGGTAACATCAAATACATTAAGAACTTAGTATCTCTCGATGCACATATCTGTACCTTACCCAGTTTGCTGCCTGGCCCTTTGATGCACATACATGTATCGTACCCAGCTTGCTGTCTACAGTGTGTGGCTGACCTCAGGGCAATGTGTCCTTGCAGGACGGGAGGATTTTCTGCCGGAGGACAGCCTGTGACTGCAGGAACCCCAGCGCTGATCTCTTCTGCTGCCCAGAGTGTGACACCCGTGTCACCAGCCAGTGCCTCGACCAGACGGGGCACAAGCTCTACCGCAGTGGGGACAACTGGACCTACAGCTGCCAGCAGTGCCGATGCCTGGTACGAGCGAATTGTTTCCAAAGGGAGCAACAGTAACACAAGTTATGATGTTTAGTAAAGCAAACGTGGAAGCGGGCTCAGGGGTCCCTTTTCACCCGCTTTTCAGACTGGGGATGATGATGAGGCACTTCCAGAGAACTGAAAGCTGCACAATCAGTTTTCTTTCTACTGCTGAATGAGTAGCTCTGGTGAACAAAATACAAGCTTGACAAAAGGTTGGACACCCTGAACACTGTATTAAAGCATTAGTCTGCTTTTGAGAGCTTCTATAAGGTTGTCTGATCTTCAAATGGCTTTTAAAATTGTTTTTTTCACACGTGATGGATTTGGCTGGAGGAGTTTCAGTTTGAATTGCATTGGCTGGTGACAGCAAAAGGCACAGTGCAGTTCTTTTTTCTATCAGCAAATGCTGGAAGAATGGAGTGCCAGTACCATGTAATGAATTAGGAAAAATTAACCACATGTAGAAGGATAAAGAAAACTGGAATTCCTAGACAAACATGCAAAATAAAGAACGTTTATTTTCTCATTAGGCGCTGGAGATTATTTCCATAAAGCTTGAAGTTTTGCACAGATATACTAATTAGTGCAGCAGTGAACTTCATTAAAATTATCAGTTTTCCATTTATATCTGTCTGTATAACATAATCTTTATATATGATATTAATCAAGAGGTGTCTGAGCATCAGGAAACAAATTACATTCAAAGCTAAGTTACTGTGAAGAGATAATTATCTGTGATGTACAGCAGTAAGTGGTGTATTCTCCTAAGATTTTTATTCATATTTGCAGAAGAACAGCGAAGAAACATTTGCAGCCAGCAGCAATGGCAAATATTCAATTGACATGTTTTACAAGAGATACTGAGTTTGTGGCTAGCAGTTCTTTGCTTCATTTTATGATTGGGTTAACATACAGGACTAAAAGACATCAATGCCCTAAATGCCCTTACCTACATGTAAGGTTCTGTATGTGATGTTACCAATAGCTGAAATGCTATTGGTGAAGCACTTGGTGATGCACTGAATGCATCTGAAGCATAATGCAAGTTATTACAGGCATTTGCAGGTTAAGTTTAGGCACACAGAGCAATCCTCTACTGAAGTGACCTGATGACACTCTCTCCTCCAGGTTTCTACCTACTAAACAGTTTGAGTTGATTTTTTTTTTACAAAGCTAAATAATGACATACAATGACTCAGTGTAACAGAACTGGTATTGCTTTAACAGTTCCTTTAGGAGTTGACAGTAAAATCAATTTTAGCTGTTGCTAGTTAGATGGATGTTTAGTGCTTCTCAAATGTACCAACCTCCATCTATCTACACTGTCATTTTTGTGTTTGAACAGTTGCTGTGATCCTGCCGAGATGCTTGTGTGGCCAGGCTTAGAGAGAGTGCATGTGGCTGCAAGGCAGTCACTGCAAAAATTATAGTTTATGGGAAATATTGGTGCCCAGTATTTAATGCTGCCTTTAAAAACTCCAAAGAACTCAGTTTCTCCTGCTACATTGAAGATGGTGGTGATGTTTAGTCAAGAAACACCCAAATGATGGTCTGCTACACTTGGGAAACCAGCTCAGTGTTCAAACAGGCACTTCTCTGATCTACCAAACTGAGAGCTGATACATTAAGTTTATTCAAGTTTCGGAAAAATAAAACTTCTCTATTAAACAAGATGCAAAAATTTGTGGTTCCTAATAAATGGCAACAAATGGAATGAGCTTTGCTTCAATTTTTACAGGAAGGAGAGGTGGATTGTTGGCCTCTCCTTTGCCCAAAACTCAACTGCGAATACACAGCCATCTTGGAGGGAGAGTGCTGTCCCCACTGTGTCAGTGACCCCTGTCTGGCTGACAACATCACCTATGACATCAGGAAAACCTGTCTGGATGACTATGGGATCACAAGGCTTAGTGGCGCTGTATGGACAATGGTGGGATCTCCTTGTACGACCTGCAAATGCAAGGTATGATGGGCAAGGTAGAATGGGAATGGAAATGTATGTTGCTGTATCAAATCAGGGTCACTTTTTGCCTTTGGAAGCTCCCATTCAGATCTCAGGGAAGTAAATGAGAGACGGGGGCAGAAGCCTACTGAAAACTCCATCCCTTTAGTGTTGTGCAGGGTGGAAACAAAACAGTTCTGTGCTTGTTGGAAATACTGGGCTCTGATGTGTAATATCCTAGTGCAGCTTCCAGACATTCTGTTGGAGAGCCCTTTAGGCATTCCCAGTGTCAAGGTAGGTGAATATTTTAATACCTGCCTAATGTGGATGTTTATGACAATGTGTATTACAGAGCGGGTGAGCAGAGGCAAAAGTGCTAATGAATGTTTCCCCAGGAGGGACACAAGTAGAATCATGTCACAGCTCAGAGATGGAGGCTGTCCCCCAGCAGCAGTGGGAAGGGGATGTTACAGTTTTCTGGTCCCTGATCTCATGCAGGTGTATTTAATCCCATGGCTTAGTGCAGAAGTACAGGTTGCCTCCCTTGATCCCTGCAGTGATGACCCTCCTGTGCTAATATCAGAATGATGAAAGTGTTCGTTTGAGTTATCTAAAATGTTCTTGTGATCCCTGTGGGAAACCAAGTTGTTTCTCCAGGGCTTTAAATTATTGAAGGCAGGTTTTCTGCAATTCATCCGTGTTTTTCCTATTGGTTTCTGTTGGATTAAAAAAAAAGGAAAAAAATTTGCCCATTTGGGTCTTGGTGCTTGGTGGAGTATTTTTTATTATGCAGTATAGTTTTGTAAATTACTAGATGTTGCAGAAAGATATTTAACAGTGGATCAAACTCCAAAGCTGTATGGTATTTTTTCCCTCCATACATATCTGCCATAAATCAAGAACTGAACTATCTGATTATTTCAGACAGGCAGAGAGCTTCCCTGCATGGATTGCATCAAAACTCTCTCTCTCCATTAACATTCTTACATGGGAGAAAAATCCAATCATCTCTTGCTGTTGTGGTGCTATATTTTATTATGGAAACCAGTGAGTCTTTCATACCCAGGTTTCTAGTTCATGTGTAGTTCAGACCAGTTCAGTGCTATTTGGAAAAGTCAGCCTCCTCCAAAAGCCACCCCTGTTGGAACCGATGAGGAAAACCTTGGGATATTGGCTTCAGTGGTGGATGTGTCCAAGATGTACCACCAACCCCTTTGCTCTCTGAGACTTGTTCTATAAGGTGATTGACAGCTGCTTGTTTCTCTGTGCAGAATGGGAACGTCTGCTGCTCCGTGGATTTAGAGTGTCTCAGCAATAACTGACATAGTCAGATGGGACTGTGCCAAGAGGGGAACCGAGGAAGATGACCACCTGAAATGAAGTTGTGTGCATTGGTGTTTTGTACAACAGACAGTTACCAAAGTCTCCACATGAGGAAGATGTTTGGGAGTTGCCTTTGGGACCTACTGCTATGCTCATCCTCGCCACCCTTGTCTGGGTGAATTACAGTACAGCGCATACAAGTCAGTGGTTGTTACAGAGTTTTCAGTGTTATAAATGACACACTTCTCCTGTCAAGAAATTTGCAAATATGTTTAAATTATTTCATGGTTAAACTACTGCTGTATTTTTGGTTTAATTTGTATATTGACAACATGCTAGAATTCAACTTTTCTTATTCACATCTAGATTTTACAAATAAGACAGCCTGTTGTGATTTTGTCCCATGATATCCCATACTTAGTTCCAAGGTCCCTGTCAGATGTATTTATGAAAATATGTATGTATGTACAGTCAAATTCCATAGTACTTATATTTCACAGCTGTCCAACCTTTTAAAGCAGTCAAAGGTGTATTTGCTTGGACAGAATGGAGGTAATCAAAATAAGTCTGTCTTAAAAAATTATAAAATTCAGTGCCATGAACTTCATGGCAAAAAAGGCACTTTCTTCTCCCAGATGTGCAGAGCAGCAGCAGGGCTCCTACAAGAAATGGAACTAAAACCACATTCCACTGCCAATTCAACATATGTTCAGGAAAGAATCACCAGCCATTGTCAGTGTTCTGTTTTGCAAGAGAAACTGCAAGTGCTAGAAGAGGGAGTGGAGTTGTGGATTGTGCAGTGATAAAACAGGCAGAGACCCTTAAGGTCATCTAATTTAAACTGAGTAGGTTAAAATTTGCTTTCAATGGTAACATCATTGATGAGGTCAGGGTTTTTCCTCTCTTGTGTTCACTGTAATAATGATATCTGCCATTCTCAGGTACTGCTGCCCTAATGACAAAGTGCAGAAGCACCTGCATCAGCAGCATGCAGGACAGGAGACCTTAACATTTGATAACTTTTATTACCCCATTCACAGCTCAGAAATAGGGTTTCTCTGGTCACATGCTGACATTCAGAAATACTTAGTTTTAAATTTACCCCCAGTGTTGTGGAGTACCTAAGTTTAGACAAAAATACAAATTAAAACTCGTAGCCCTGTATTGAGATTAGAGTTTAGATTCTCTTCGGCTAATGCCTATTTTTGCCATGAGGCTAGAAAGTTTGTGGCGTTAGAACAAAATATATATTACTCTCCAGTGATGGCATCTGCAGCTTAAATGTCACCTTTTTAATGTGCTTTTGTGTTTTGTTCTGCTCATTCCTATAGTGTTTTTATTTTTATTTATTTAATTAAACACACTGAGTATATGGAAAAGTACAGAAATGAGTATAGTGGCTACAGTTTGGGAAGTACATTTGTGAGTTTTCCGTGCAGAAAATGTGAAACTGATTAACAAGAATGAAATGTGACTATACAGTGACATTAGTCATCTTTTGAATGAAGTATTACTGTGTTTCTTATCAGGGGACAGTGACAAAAGAGTATAAACACTCCTTTCAATCATTCAGACAACTTCATTCCCATTCTTTAAACAGGATTTGTTTTATCCAACAGGTTTGTGTGGTAAAGGTAAATTTATTTTCTTAAAATGCCCCATCAATTTCAGCTACTCATGTATTGACTATATTTGCATTGCCCTAATGATTGTATAATAAGGGAAACAGTTGTGTTTTATATGATACTCAAAGGATGTTTGTAAATCATGTCAGCTCATTTTGTATATCACATTGTAAAACCCAATGGTAATTCAGTTGGATGAGAGATCCAGTGGGCTAAGATATAAAGGGGAATGATTTAAAACTCGTGGGCATCTAAATAAACTCCTGTGTACAGATTGCTTTCCCTTAGTGTTATTAGCTGAGTTTTCAAACACTAATCACTGTCCTTTCCAGGCTTGAACTCCAGATGTTGCTAAAAGGAGAAAGAGTGTTTGCCCGGAGATGTAGCACCAGAGTTGCAAGAAATGCTTCATTTATACTTAGACAAAATGATATATTCCAGTGTGTCACATACACCAATTCCTGAAGCTCTGTAAATGGGATGAAAGACAGTGCAGGGTCTGAAAATTGTTCTTATCCCATGTACTTTGTAGTAGTGAAGCCCTTTCCCAAGACACTTTCTGGAAGCTCCAGTCCTTGTTAGGATCATGCTCAGCAGGAGCACAGTTCACATTTTTCCAGCACACAGACCAATTTTCTTGCAGAACTTAAATGCAGATTAATTCACTAAACCCCTTTCAGAGCATTTTGAACAGCATTATGTGTCATTATCTCCAGAGTGATACAGCTTGAATTGTTTACACAAACTGCAAATATTGACACAGACAGACCTGTTTGTTTCTATTGCATTTTAAGCAGTTTCCCTGACTGTGATGAACTTTTTCTTACAAAGCAGTTTGATCACTAGTCACATCACATTTACCTGCAGAGTACTCAGAAGCCACAGCCCAGCTAAAGAGCACATTGAGGAAGAAAAGCTAACTCACTGTTTTCCTCTGTGATCAAGCTAAGAACTTTGAAGACCTCTTTCTCGAAGAAATTCCCTATTCCATATAAACCTATGGGCACTGCAGTTAAAATGCTGGGGAAAAAAGATAATAATCCAGTTTATTATAATAATTTCTGAAAGATTTCCTCTTTGTGAGACAGACCTTCTCTCTGCTCGGAAGAGAACAGCAATAATGATAATGTGAGGGGGAACTACCAGTATCACTCTGAGAAGGGAAACTTGCTCCTAGTTAAGGGACTTGTTCAAAACTTTCACTGTAAGCAGTTGGAATTTTGTAGCTGTTTCTACTTATTTAACCTGTAAAGGAATATTTTCCCTGCATATAACACTTCTGATGACAAAAAATAAATGAGAAACAGAAAATGAGAATTCCACCTCTAGTAAAATGTCTTCGCCTCTTCCTTTTGGCAAAAAGCTCAGCCTAGGCGCTAAACCAGAGCATTGTATTGGGTCTTGTGGGGGAAGCCACTTCTCAGTTCTTCTCCCTGTGTAGTTGCAAATTCGCCTCCTGAGATAAAGCAAGTGCAACTGTTCCTCTATAGGGGCTCCTAGCATCCTGGACCACACTGAGCCACACTAGTCTCTATTCAAGGCCAAAGAAAATCCAAACTATTCCTCACAAATACTGAATAATATCTACCTAATTCACAGGAATGTGTGGGAGATTTATTAGTGTCTCTGTGCTGTCTCGGAGACCTAAGTAACAGCTGTCTGCCAGTAATCCCAAGAGCTGTCATGAGTTTCCAAGTATAACTGTGCACAGCAGTTAATAACATCTTTTCAATCAGATCCCCATGACAAACAAAATGTCATCTGTGGGTTTGTTTGGGGTGTTTTCCTGTGGCAGACAATAATATTTTACAAAGCAAAAGGTGAAGTGTCAGGAGTGATTACGCAATGGTGGAGTAGATTGTAATGGAATTAAAACCTAACTCCTACGAGAAGTATGGGAATGTCTCACACCTTGTGGTACTTACATAGTCATCATTGATGAGGTGATTTTCAAAAGATTCCATGATACAGTTTTTTGTCAAATTTGAAGTGAGTGTTGTGGTAAGACAGAATTGTTTGAGGAGCATATTTTGCCATCAGAAATACTTACTTGCTGACAAGCTGCTGTTCCTCTTAAGGTAGATCTTTGGCGCTCACCCAAATTTAAACTGGTATCAGGAGCACTTATGGGGGTATAAATTAAAAAAAAAAAAAAAAAAAAAAAGGAAAAAAAATCCAACCTGGGGTGTCTGGATGCTTCATTTTCAGTTCTTCTCCTTTACTGGTAGAAATCAGCAATAACTATGTTTCAGATGGTCATCGACCTCAGAGAGGTATTAGTAAAGTGCTGGTATTGCTTGTAATCTGCACATACTAGTTGCAGGTGCTAACAGGGGTATTTCTTGCTACTAGGGGCCAGTGAACAGCCCTGCTTATGCTTATATCTGAGGAGGGTGTATAGTCAGATGCTGATAAAAAGAGTCAAATTCAGGGGGTTTAATGCAGCCATCACCAGGAGGTTCACAATATGTGGCGCATGATGTCAAAAATCATGGTGGCCAGTGAAAAATAAAAGAAGGGTCCTCAGCCCATGCCTGTGTCCTTTAAATTCTTTGCTTTCTTTCCTGCTGCTTCAGCTGAGCAAGTTGAGGGATGCACTGACTTCTGACAAGTGGGTTCTGGTTGGAGCCACGTAATTTCTTCAGCAGTGCCTCACACTGGAATTGGGTTTTTTTCCTACATTTGTACCTGAGATTGTTTTATTTAAGTGTTTGTTTGGGACTGAGCGTGTTCAGAAGCAAGCCTCGTCATGTTCTGTTTGAAACTGAAGAGGCTACAACAGGATCAGGAGCAATTCCAGCTTTGTGCATCTGCTGTGGTGGGGAGAAGCCACCTTGGGAAAGGCCTGAAGTTACCAAGCCAGCTCGCTTGTGTTTGGATGGACTGGGGCTACAGCCAGTGGTTTTACAAGTTGTAATACAGCAATAGATACACAAACTCTGATTTTTGGTTTTGGAATGGCTTTTGGTTGCCATTCTCTGTTCTGTGGTTACTTTCAAAAGACTAGTCATGTCATCCGTGCACCAGAACATATTTACCTATCCCAAAGCTCTTTATTGTTGAATGCCTGTGTGATTATATATGAGTCTGCACATGTAGACCCACCAGGCACTTCAGTGAAGAGAGGCTTAGGGGTTCTGCAGCAGTTCACACCATCACTCAAACACAAAACAGAAACCAGGAGCTTATCCTGAAATTAAACCAGGGTTGAAAAATCCTGATAATGCAGTTGATTGATTGCTGTTTGATTAAATCGACTTTTCCTGTCACAAGAATTACAAATATATTTGATTTTGTGCAGTGCTGCTTTATAGTAGTTTTGACAGATCTCATTTTGCACACTTCAGTATTAAATATGCAGATTTGTTTTCCTGCATGAACACTAAGCACAGTTCTCATCCTGGTGCTAGTCTCTGTGGGCTTTGCCACTGTTGTGCCTTTACAGTCCAAGTAGGCATTTCTTTGCTCAGTGTCTCTGGAGTTAGGCTCAGAGAATCACTGAGGTATGTTCAGATAAATACTAACTTCAAGGGTAAACTCTTATATGTTAAAAAGGTTAAGAAAAACTGAATAGGTATTTTAAAAGTACGTGTGTAGCTGTAGAGGTGATTTTTCAGCCTGACCACAGGTTTGGCCTTTTACTCACATTTGTATTAAATCACTAGCTGATGAGTTCACTCCTTACTCAAACACGTTTATTCTGTTATTTGCAGGGTAGAAGACAGCTTTGAGAACTAGCTGTAAGTGCTGTGTGAAATCATCCTGATGAGCAGGTTTTCATACAAAACCAGTATTTGTTAGAAACTCCCATGGGATTGCCCTTGGGACTTTCCCAAAATCAGGATCAAATATCTCTTGTGTGGTCCTAGGCAATGCACTTTGGCCATATTTCTTTTGTTTCCTACTGGCACAGCATAGCAAGGCTTTGGAGAGCTGAGACAAGATACTGTTCAACTGTTGCTTTGGCTTCTCTCTCCTGCATGAGCACCCCTGCGGTGGTAGAAGGAGATAGGTGCTGTGGGTGATGTGCTGAGAGTGGCTGTGATGGGACGTGCCCCAGTGGTGGCTGTGGTGGAGGGCTGCAGGAGGCAGCCTCTGGTTTTAAATGACCCCTCGCTTGAAGTATTTACTTTGTTAGGGAACAAGGGAGCTGTATCTCTGCCATTGGGCAGAATGACTCCAGACTGTCTCTGAGCATGGTCCATGCCATGTCCTTTCTGCCTGGAGTTCTCAGAGCTGCCTCAGTAGCGTCTGGAAATGCATTTGGTAAACCAGAAACACAGCTATGTCTGCAACCAAGTTGACAGACCCATAAGAGGGGAAGGACAGGTAAGACTATAATCGATAGCAGTTTTGCCTCAATCCTTAGCAAAGCTTCAGGCATCACCAGGAAGCATTGAGGGACATGCAGGATGGTGTGAGTCACAAATGTTGGCTGCAGTTCTATATGCCTGCAAAGTTCAGAGGAATTAAGCTGAAGGTTTTCATTGTCTAAGTGTTGCTCAGTGTGACAGTTCAAAGCTATTTCTCTTCCTGAACTAAAGCATTTCTGTAAGCTATATGGGATTATGATGTCACGTCTATATCCTCTACAATTGGGGAAAAAAGACCTTATCCCTGGTGACCTTTTCACCTCTGCATAGCCACCTCATCCTGTATCACTTGTCAATGTTTGAGATGTTATATACAGAGCAAGCTTTTCTAGTGTGAGTAAAACTATTTCAAGTGAAAGTAAATGTATGCTATCTGTTCCAGGTGAGCTGATTTACTACAAGGGTAGCAACGGGAAATGTCAGTCCTACATGTTCAAAAATTACACCCCAGCTGTGCTAAAATTAACAGTTAAGCTTTAGAAAAACATGTGGTTCTGAAAATGGATGGTTTTCAGTGATCCTGTTTTTTCAGTGCTGAACTTGTGTTTTTGCTGTTGGTACAACTCTGCCTACCCTGGCCCACAGAAGCCACTGAAAAGGCAGATGCCCAAGTAGCTAAAATCTCTGTAACAGAGAGGGTTTAGGCAGGAGAAGAAGCTGATCTATGGTGTGTGCTTTTCCCATGTGTCTGCAGTGTAGGCTGCAAGCTGAGCTGGGACCATGAGCCCATCTGCCCTCCAAGGAAGGCAGCAGCGAGGCAACTTCAGGAGGGACCACAGTACAGTTGCTGGTCTAAAAGATGGATGCGCCTGGTCCTCGCCAAGCTCTGTGTGCCAGGACTGAATAAGCCGTCATTGACAATAATGGGCTGGAGATATCTGATTCCTTTTATGGGAATCCGAGAGCTTTTGGGAGACAGCTGATGCTGGAGACAGGTCTGTGTTTGGCAAATTGTGAAACATGGTGCTTGTGCTGACCTACTTTCAGTGCTTTTGCTCTGAACTTGTACCAAAAAGACCTTGTGCCTAAGTGTAAACAGAAACAAAAGAAGTGAGGGCAGACCCTCCCCACATAGCCCCAGAAAATAGGAAAGAACCTAAAGAGAAATGCATGAAATCTTTGTCAAGCCAAATACAACAGTGCATGCATTTAGCAATTCTAGTTTCCATTAGGAAATGCCACAGTAATGTAGCAGTGCCAAATTCATAATGCTTGCTGTAAGGCAGAGAAACTAGTCATCTAGCACCATGCCAAATAAGTCATGGTGTGGTATAACTGTGCACCAGGGCATATCATAGAAGTGCAATGCAGAAACATTTTCAAGTCAGAAAATCCATCCCATCCTCAAAAGTGTCTTTCAACAAGTGTAATCAAAGTGAAATAAAGTGATCAGCAAAGCCGTAAATGTAGAACTGTGATGTGCGATTGGCCTGCATGATTATCAGATCTTTATCTTAAAAAGATAAATGATTTGTGATAGCTTAAAATAGGAACAGGGTAAGGAGCTTGAATGAAGCTGATGAGGGAGTTCAGAGACGGACAAAAGACTTGCAGAGTTAGTGTAGTAAAAAATGATCCTGGTTAACGGAATGTTCTGTCTATATGGAGTGATGTTCAGTAACTGAAGCAAAAGAAATCATAATGTCAAACTTGCAATGGGAGAGAGAGAACCAAAAGGAAAACAAAGCATTATGTCAAAGTAAGCAGTAACTCCAGAATGAGATTTCTGTATTTTTTTTTTTTGTTATATGAGAGTACTGTCTATAGCAAAAATAACTGGTTTATTAAGCTCAGGCTAGCACCAGATGCGAAGAAGAGGTAACAGTTCACAAACTGAAAAACCATTATCAAATGTGTAATAAGACATCACTGAATATTCTAGGCTACATTCTTTTGGCTTTCTGCATGAGAGAAAAGTGGAGCTGAAGTCAAATAAAACTGATGTTCCTTAGTTATGGAAATTTGATGTCACCGGGCAGTTTAAGTTAGCGGAGGAGTGTGCAGGAGAAACACGTGTGTTGAAGAGCCAGGTGATATAAACACAAGCAATGACGCTTTGAGCAAAGACAAATGAATTCATGAAGCTGGTGACACCAACTGTGAACGTGATTTATAGGAAAGACTCCTAAGCCCAGGCAACCAAAAAAAAGGAGAGCAAAGGAGTCAATACACTAAAAGACCATTAGATATTTTTTCTTTGTCATTAGAATGTGGGTACACACAGTTTGAAACGCTTCAGCCTTCTGTGCTGTGGTTGTGTTTAGAACTAAGTCCCCACAGCTCCTGTGAGCTGGGCTGTGGTGAGCAGCTGCTGACCAGGCCATGGGGAGACCCTCCAGGAGCAGGAGGTGGGTGTGGAGTTGTGGCTTCCCAGTGCTAGGAGATTGTGCTGGCATTGGAATTCCCCCCTCTTCACAGCTGCACTGCGTGCAGCGGGAGCAGGGACTGGAGCAGGGTGCTGCTGTGCTGTAATGGAGATGTGTGCGCGCAGGATTAGTTACAGGAGATAAGGGGCAAAAGCTCTTTTGGTGATGAGATGAATGGAGTCAGAGGTTTTGTTGCCTGGGATAAGTGTGGTGAGAGTGGGGCTGGTGCAGGAGCAGGGGGACAGGCAGGTAGAGCAGAGCATCATTTCCCAGCTGCCTGGTGGAGTTGTAAAGTCAAGATGTGTTGGGGAAGCAAAGGGCTGTGAGTAGAATAAGAGCAGGGCTGGGATCCTGAGCCTCTGCATTGCTCATTTCTTTCTAATGAGCAGTCAACTTGCTGAGGAAACCAATGACTCTATTGGCAGCTTAAAAGTGATTACTGGAGGCTTGAAGCTGTGTAAACGTCCCAATTAAGTTCTGTGTGCAGTCCTGCCCTCCCCATCCCACATCCACAAATTCATCCCTGGTAAAACATCTCTTAGATACTCTATGGGTTGCCTGAGACTTTACAGCAAGTGCACAGTTCTGCCCAAGTTGTTCTCAGACATTAGATACTAAACCAAACAGCACCTTAAAAACAAGTATGGAGGTCCTGAGATGATCAGTGAAGAGCGGTAGGTATTTTCTAGTGAGGGTGGTTACAATTTAGCGCTTTCTGCAGAATTTCTGTACAACTGAGCCATGTGGCTTATTTAAGTGGTGAGGCAATGAGAAGCCTTTTGACAGGGCATAGTCTTAGACTTCCTAAAGGGACTTGTTGGTTAGCGTGGCACAGAAGGCTTTGCTGCAGTGGAGCACGTTCTGCAGTGATAGAAGCAGATGGTTTACAAACTTACTGAATCAGAACTGATTGTTGATTTGTGATCCTCTAACATCAGTGCTGAGTGATAATGTACTGTACTGCTTGTTACAGAGCAAATAGCTATTTTTATATTACTTGCTTTCTTGCATATTGGCTGCTAGCAGGGAAAGTAAAATCTATGGCTGTCTAGTATCTTGAAGCAGTAAACAAACTGCACAGGGGGCAGCACCAGTGAAGCAATGCAGAGCGCTTGCTGGTGTTTGTAACTTCTGCCACGGTCAAAAACTCCAAATCAGTTCACAGTTCTCCCAGTACAGACATAGTCAGAGCCCTGTTGCTTTCAATTCAAAGCCAGAGCCCTGGCTTTCAATATGTCCAGCATAATACTAAATATGTTCTATTTTAGTAGAACTCAAGAGGTCACAATAGTTTTAGCAGCCACTGAGCATGTAGTGAAGTATTCTCTTCAATGTTGTTTCCCTGCCTTATTTATTCTCTTGGCTTGAGGAAAAAAAAATGCTAGAAGATTAAAATTGCAGCTAGAAGCAGGGGTGATATTATAATTCAAGGTGACTGTGTAGTATGTTTAAATACACATGCAGTAAATATTTTACCTTTTGTATTCTGGTAGCTTTTAATAGCTGCTTAGTGTGGGCTGGGGAAACGGAGACCATTATCTCCTGACAAGGTTGTTTTCATTCAAGCTGCTGTTCTTCAAACAAAACAGACTTCTTGCAAGTCAGTGTCATCCCCTGCCATGAGTTACACACCAGACTGGGAACATGGGAATGCCAATAGGTTTTTCACTGTCAGTTTAATTGAATTTTTGATCACTGCCTTTTCTGCAGGTCAGACTCTCAAACTGGCTGGTGCTTATCCAGTATGTGAGTTTTCTTGCATGGGGCTATCTCAGTGTATGTTCCTGAGACTGGTATGGGCCAGGGAGCAGTGTGATCTGGTAGATGGTGATGGTTCGGTGGCCAGAGCGCTGGCTCTGTGGGTGCTCTCCCCAGCTCTTCCCTTCTCCCCAGCCGGTGAAGCCCCCATAAGGCATGCTCAGGTGCAGCTCCAGGTCTGATAGGTGAACAGCTTGTTCTGCCTACTGCAGGTGCTGGAGGGGTGGTGTAGCACTGGGGAAATGGTGAGGAGAAGAGAAAAAAAATGGTTTTCCAAACAAGAAAGGATGTCTTTTCACAAATCTAAGGTAAGATGAGGAGCAGGATCTTTTGATCTTGCTCTGTGATTCTTCTCTGTCTTTTTAACAGCTAGCTCAGGAAGGCAGAGTAACCTATCTGCTGTGTGCCAAAGTGAACACACACAAGTTACTAGGGTATAATATACTTACTGATAAGGTAATAACACAGCAAAGGAAGTAATAAAAGATTTTATGGCAAATTTGAATAGCAGTGGATTAAAGCTCAGGAGGATTGGGGATTAAGGGATTTCATCTGGTCAACGTAGATAGTGACCACTAAACTGTCCCCTGGGAGACTGACTGAGCCTTGACTAATAGGAGCCTGTTTGTGTGTGTATGAATTAACACATCTTGTTTTTCTGAATCAAATCCAGTCTCAAGCAATTCTGAATTGTGGCTTCTTCCTTCCTTGCCTCACTCCTCTGCCTTCTCCCTCTGCCTTGGCTTCCTTGATTCTGCCTATGGGTTTATAAGTGGGAAATGGAACAAAATTGACTGCTTCTGCTATATTTGAAATAGTGACATACATAAATCCATTTCTGCAGTAGAAGATAATGAATGCCACCTCGTTAGTAAGGTACATTGCCATCAGCAAAGTCCATCCTATTTTCCTGTTGTTGCCTTTCCTACAATGAGTGCAGTATAGGCAAGGGAGAGGAAAACTATTCCATAATAAATGCTTGAAAAATGTTTTGTGAATAAACCCATCTCTCTCTATTGTTGTGAATTTGGTGTGCTAGTGTTTATAGTATTAGTTTGTTGTGCTAATCAGAGTGTTGCAGCAAAACCTGCCCTGCTACTGGTACCACACTGATAAACCCAACACAACTTTTGAAACAAGTGTTGATTCATTTAGAATCATAAAATAGTTAGGGTTGGAAAGGACCTTAAGATCATCTAGTTCCAAACCCCCTGCCATGGGCAGGGACACCTCACACTGAACCATGTCACTCATGGCTGTGTCCAACCTGGCTTTGAACACCGCCAGGGATGGAGCATTCACAACTTCCCTGGGCAACCCATTCCAGTGCCTCCCCACCTTTATAGTAAAGAACTTCTTCCTTATATGCAATCTAAACTTCCCCTGTTTAAGTTTGAACCCGTAACACCTTGTCCCGTGACTACAGTCCCTAAGGAAAAGTCCCTCCCCAGCATCCTTATAGGCCCCCTTCAGATACTGGAAGGCTGCTGTGAGGTCTCTGTGGAGCCTTCTCTTCTCCACGCTGAACAACCCCAACTTTCTCATCCTGTCTTCATATGGGAGGTGCTCCAGTCCCCTGATCATCCTCGTGACCCTCCTCTGGACTTGTTCCAACAGCTCCATGTCCTTTTTATGCTGAGGACACCAGAACTGTACACAATACTCCAAGTGAGGTCT
>WYDI02008022.1:0-63916 GCA_009867235.2 Psittacus erithacus | reverse complement strand
AGTGTGAGGTGTCCCTGCGCATGGCAGGGGGGTTGGAACTAGATGATCTTAAGGTCCTTTCCAACCCTAACTATTCTATGATTCTATGATATAATTCTGGTCAATATGTTGATTGTCATTTTTATGAACTCATCAGAAAGCAAAAAGAACAGATTCACTTTTTCCTACACAGGGAATATAAATAAGGTTAGTAAGTCCCTGAACTGTAAAAAGGAGGTGTGAGATTTCTGAATGAGATCAAATGCTTTTAAAAGGTAACACTTGAAATATTATCTGAATAGACTGGGCTCAGTGAATCTCTGCATCCCTGTCTAACTAGGAAGGAAGACTGAAATATGGCAGCTTTGCAAAATGCTACAACCATACTAGAATCCCATATAAGCTCCAAACTTACAGTAAGGAAGAATTCTCAGATGCTGCATTATCACAAAGTGACTCAGTAATTTCAGATGAATCAGTAAAATGTGTCTACTTGCAGACAAGAATTAGTTTTAGGTGCTATTTTTTTTAATGTGATTCAACTGCTGCGAGTAACTGTGTTTGGAAACTGTAAGTGCCTTTGCAGAGAAAATGGAGAGTTGGTAAATGGAGCCACAGTAGCTAGTGAACCATTATGCAACAATGTTAGATCACATTGTTTTCAGGAGTTGGATTAGACTGGAACATTTACTTGGTCAGTATTTCAATCTGTTTGAATGAACATATACTGATAAGAGCTAGTAGTGGTTACATTTTAATTAATTTCTATCCTGGTTCTTATTGTTTCTAACAGCTTTAGGGATTATTACAGTTACTGTTGTGAATGATAAATTATTAAATATATTGCAATGCCTTTATTAATTCTGAGTTTATGTTTAAACTTCTAACAAATGGGACATTTATTATTACTTTTTGGGGGTTATTTTTAGGAACAATGGCTATTACCACCAGCATTTCTGGATGGGTTTACATTACTTGAATCCTGATGATGGCTTTGTTTGGAGTGATGGATCTCCAGTGAGTGATTTAATTTTCCATAGCTGTTATTTTGCATTCCCTGTGCTTCTCAGATATGTGTGGTATATGTGTTTCTGTGTAATTTTATGCTTAATCATTACCCTTTACTGCATCATGCTCTCTTTAGGAAAGTTTATGAACAACAATTCTTAGCTTGATTTTTTTTTTCCTTCCTAAAATATGCTAATTTTTTATTAGAAAATGTGCATTGAATTGACAATAAAATGAAATCCATGTAGACCAAAAGGATGTTCTTTGTAAATACAAGCATTTTTTTGGACTGAAGTAGTCTATCTTTAGTATTTCTCTTCTTCGCTAATTAGATCTTTATCTGAAATGGCCTACATTCCATAGAGCTGAAGGCAGTTGTTTTATGCCAGTGTGGCTTAACTATACTTTAGACTAAGATACAAAACTGTAGAAGCAAGGGAGATTTTGGAGATGTGGGTGTATTTCATGAAAGGCTGGTCAAAATATACTGATGGAAGTTTATCATACAGAAAACTGAAATTGGAATTTATACAGGAAAAATTAGAATAGGAGTAATATTTTTTTCTGAGAAAAATGCTAACATTTTTATTGTGTCTTAATAATGTCCTACTCTGACTCTATGGAATATTTATTTAATTTAATATCAACATGTGTCATGCCCCATCATCGTTAAAGTGCAGTCCAGTTGTAATCTGAGAAAAAGTTTGAAATGTCAGCATTTGCATGGGGAGATTCTGGTTTCCTCTAAGTTTTAAAACTGACCGTAGGAACTACATGAAGGTTTGCGGTTTGATGCTGTATCCTCCCTCTGTCCATTATTTTATTTCTATATAACAGAATCTTCACAAAATCTTTTCTGTCATAGGTGAGGTATGAAAACTGGGGCTTCGGAGAACCCAATAATTATCAAGGAATTGAACTTTGTGCAGAGATCAGTGGTGATTCGAGCATGCTATGGAATGACAGGCACTGTGATTATCTATATGGATGGATTTGCCAGATAAGAAAAGGTACGGATATATGTGTTAGTATGATAAGAAAAGATTCTCAGCTGATTTTTTCCTTAACTTTAAGAAATAAAAAAATCTGAAAACCTGTTTATCAGAATGTTTTCCTGTGGAACATGATATATGAAAGTGGAATAAGGATTTCTATGTCTTCAGTGCATTTAAAGATACACAGCCTTTGGTGCTGTTCTGGTACTTCTCACTGATCCTTCTGTATGATTTCAGAAGAGGAAATGTGATATTTGAAAGATAGGAAATACTACTTTGAATATTCACATCCACTTTTGACATTTCATTTTCCAGCAAATCCGTAATAATGGATTTTTTTTTTCTTTTCTGCATTGAGTTTCAAATTATTAGATAATAGTTTGCAAATCAGTTCACGTATCTGAATTTTTATGTATGAAAACTGCCTCCTTCACTTGGTTCAGGTGCTGTCAGCTTTGTCAGCTAATCGTATCTGTAGTTGCAAGATGGAGCCTGGTTTTGAGATAGTTTGCTTTGATTGGGTTTATATTCACATGTTGTTTTCTTGCTAAATTGTCTTGAGATCTGTGTTTGGATGCTATTCTTTTCTGTAGACATCAACATGAAATTTATAATTTAGGGAAATCTTGGGTTCCACAAGCAGTGCATCTACCTAAGTCTGGGTAATTTATAAAGTGCACATTTAAGCATTTTGCCACATTCTTACACTGGGAGTGGAGCAAAATAAAGATGGTGCATTAGGTAACTGACAAGGAAGTACCACATTGGCTTTACACTGGCAAAAGAATTTCTTAGGCAGAGAATTTCTCATTAAATGCCAGTAGCTGTGAGATAATATTTTAGCACAAAATAAATTGATAAACCTATAAGGAGAGATCTCCTGTATTAGAAATTATTTTCCTGAGATGCTAATGATGCCATTCAGGATGCCATCTTCATGATGCCATAGCAAAAACAAACAGGGGAATCCTTTGGCCTGAAGTCTTATTTTCAGAAATGACCAGTTAATTTCTTGGGATCTTTTCCGGTGAGATTTTACCTAGAAAAATATGTAAGATCCAGATAGAAGTTCTTCTCAACCAGAGAAAGATAAAAAGAACTTCAGTCTGTGGTAGCTATGGCACCATGGAAGAAGCCTGCATTCCTGCTGCCTCTGGTTTAAGCCAGAATTCATGTAGAAATGAGATGGGGAAAAGGAGAGGGCGATACAGGACTGTCTTAATAGAGTTAGTGCTTTGGGATATAAGATTTTCTCCATCCAGTGAATACCAAAATTAATTATTTAATTCAGGTAAATTTCAAGGTATTTTATAATACATTACACATAAGGAACAGGGACCATAATTATACAGGGAACAGAAACATACATTTAAAATCGAATAGTGTACCAAACACAGGACATTTAGGCTAGTTAGTTTCTTCTACTTTTTGATGTTAAATTCATTGCTAACCATAACATTCAATGTCAATGGAAAAACATGCCTATCAATCACAGTAAATATTTTCTCTTGCAGCAGAAAGTTTACAATTGTAATAAATATCTTGTTCTTCCAGGAGCAAGTGTAAAGCCTGAACCAACAGAATCTCCTGCACCCAGTAAGTGTTACTGCTATTACTGTTTATGTGTGTGTATGTTTAAAAGGAGTTTTTATAATTTTGCTAATGAGTGTCAGTATCTCAGGGACAATATATTTGGTTTACAATGTATTTTACAGAATACAAGACTACAGATGATGGATGGATGATACATGAAGACAAACAATATTATTTCAGCACGGAGAGTGTTCCTATGGAAAAAGGTCGGGAGTTCTGCAAAAGGAATTTCGGAGACCTTGCTGTCATTGAGAGTGAAAGTGAAAGAAAGTTCCTCTGGCGATATGTAAGAAAAATCATTAATACTATGGAATAAATCATCCAAAACAAGTGAGCATGGGCGCAAATCCTTTTCACCCCAGTGTTTTCCCTACAAGATGTATGATAGTGAAATTGCAGTAGCATTAAGCCAGATTAAAATGAAGAACAAACTCGACTGAGATGAGGACAAGTCTGGTTTGGTATTTTGTATAGAAATAAGCACAGTAAGCATTAAACATCATTTTCTGCTTTTCCTATTCAGTATGGCAGTTATACTACTTTATATCTATCTGCAGTTTGTAGCATGCTAAGGTAAATCTTAATGCTTACTTTCAGTTGATCCATGGCTTAATTTTAGCAAGAGGTATTGTAATTGTGAGCTATGATTCTGTAGGTAGGATGAGTTAACTGAAAATAAAGTTTATCAACAGATGAACTCAAGATACCTTCAGTCGTGGATCAAAACATATAGTGGCTTATATGTAATACTCAGAATATTGGCTTTTGATCTTGTCAGTGTATTTGGGATGTAGCTTACCTTGCAGTGTCTTTTTGGTTCTTATGTGTGCTCCTTTGCCTCCTTCTGGTGAGACTACAGTTATGCAGGAAGAGCAACCTGAGGCATGGATTATGCCATAAGATCTTTTAAATAATATTTCCTAGGTGGCTGGAGTTGGTTGCCTGTTTATATTGCCTAGAAGCCAACTTCTTTTTATCAGGAATGTGCTTAAAAGGTGCGTTTGAGCTACATAGAACTTTTTCTGAGCTGGCTGGAGAATGGCAGTGAGACGACACAAGGGCCTGTATCAGTTTGTCTCCAAATTGTAGGAATGCTTGTCACTTGTAAGAAACTTGTCAATGATATCCACTGCAGAGACTGTGCAAGAGGTGCTGATTTCAGTGACTTTCAAGTAAGACTGAGAAGTGTTGGTATAGTGACCATACCTTGTGGCCAGCAGTTTGACTGCGGATTGTCAGCTGTGAGCTGCTTTAACTTAAATGTTGTAGTTAGAGAATATAGTGGTTCATATCCTCTGTCTGTTAGACATATATTACTCATTATTGACATAATAGTTACTGTTTCTTAACATAATATTTAATATACGCATAACAGGTACATGATAATTATATTAACATAATGGTTTAACATAATACTCAGATAATAATATTTAATTACATTTAATAGTTATCATAATATGAGACCCCACTTGAAGTACTGTGTACAGTTCTGGTGTCCTGAGCATAAGAAGGACATGGAACTGTTGGAGCAAGTTCAGAGGAGAGCCATGAGAATGATTAGGGGGCTTGAGCACCTCCCATACAATGACAGGCTGAGAAAACCGGGGCTGTTCAGCCTGAAGAAGAGAAGCTGCGTGGAGACCTCATAGCAGCCTTCCAGTATCTGATGGGGGTCTACAGGGTTGCCAGGGAAGGACTCTTCTTTAGGGACTGTAGCAGTGGAAGGTCAGGTTAGATATATGGAAGAAGTTTTTTACTGTGAGGGTGGTGAGGCACTGGAACAGGTTGCCCAAAGAGGTGGTAAATGCTCCACCCCGGCAGTGTTCAAAGCTAGGTTGGACAGAGTCTTGGGTGATGTGGTCTAGTGGGAGGGTGTCCCTGCACATGGCAGGGGGTTTGGAACTAGGTAATCTTAAGGTCCTTTCCAACCCAAACCATTCTATGATTCTGTGATTCTATTTCTAAGATAAAAAGAGGACATTTATACAATTCTAATTTTTACATCCTAGATCTTAAAAAATGGCAAAGAGGATGCATATTTCATTGGTTTGCAACTCAGTGTTGACCAACGGACGAGGTAGGCCAACTGGAACCATTAAGCTTGCATTGTGCTTTAAAATAAAGAAATCTACTGAGTGGAGCAAAAAAAAATTAAGTCCTTGAAAAATTACACTGCAAATCATGTATTTTGAGTATTTATTCATGAATTCTGGCTTCCTTTATTCTATGATTTATATTAAAGTGATGCCCCAACTCAAGATTGTAGGTAAAAGCGTTCTTATTCCCCATCCTTAACTGCTGGGAGGAGACTGTAGTAAAGGAAAAAATGCAACTTACTGTCTTTCTGTTGAATAAAGATAGCTGTTGCCATTATAACTGCAGGTGCACTGGTTTTCTTCAAGCCTTTTTGGATGTCAGTATCCAGCACCATTTTTATTTTTACATGTGATGTTAATTTAGGCCTGGATTCAGTTCAGTCTGGGTCTTGAAGTGTCTGGATAGATGCCTAGTAGTTCTTGGTTCTCCTTATAGTCCACAGTGATAATGAGGAACCTCCAGAGTATAATTAGGATGTTAGGTGAGCCATATCACCTTCTGAAAATGAGGTGTCTCTGCTGTTCCACTGGTTTTGTAAGGACCCTAAGATGAATATGCTTTTAAGTAAAGTACCCTTTGTATGTGCTTGGAGGGTGAGCCTGGGCTCCTCTGTCACTTACAGCCCAATAGGAATATGTCTCCTAATAAGTATTTGGTTACCTGGTTATGATTTTGTTCTTTTGATTTAATCTGTATGGATGTGCAACTTTTTCAAGGTTTGTATGGAAAGGCACATTGTCGCAGGAATTTCCTTGTAGGTGCTTTGACATGTCATTTTCCTCTGCATGATGGAAAGAGGAAAAAGATGGAAAAAGATGATGCATTTTACCAGTGTTATGAATAAAATTGCTTATCTCTGCAATAGGCACAAGGAATGTATGACTTGGGGGAAATGCTGAGCATTTGGACTCTCATACTGAAATGATGTCTAGCTTTCACATTGGTTATTTTGAGTATTGTCCTATCAGTTGCAAAAGCATGAGCGTACTGCTTAAATGCAGAGTAAACACAATTTCAACATACGCAACACCTATGTCTTTGTGCCGAGAGTAAGTTTAGTGCAATTATGAAAGAGGCAAACTCACTAAAAAACCTTGTACACCTTAAACTATGAACTGCTATATTAAATGTATTGCAAAATCACTTTGTGTAACATGGAAGCAATTCTATTTGTATGTTAAAGAAGTGTTTTCTTGGATTGTTTTTCTTAAGCTGGATGGATGGCACCCCAGTGAATTATTTGGCATGGGCACCACATGAACCTAACTTTGCAAATAATGATGAAAACTGTGTAGTTATGTATAAGAATTTAGGTGAGTTTTGTATGTTTGTTCCTGAATTTCATTATTTGTGTGTTTGTGTCAGAACATTTTTCTTTCTTATGAGAGGCACCTCTTTCCCCCCTCCTTTTTGCTCTTTTGTAAAATGTTACAGTAGACCACAGTATTATTTTCAGGACCTAATATTTTTGTGCTCCTATGTTTACCTTAAGCCTAGCATGGGGAAGCTCTGATGAAGGTTTGTGGTTGTGTTGCTACACAACTGCTTTATATTTTTTTCTTAAAATCGGCCTAATGTTCCACTATAACAGTGTTATTTCTAGTACCTGGTTCTACGGTGCTTTTAACATTTTGTAATTATGGTGTGTATAAAGTGACATATTTAACCTAAATACTGAGATAGAATAATAATAAACTGAGAGACTGAGGATTTGGCACTTTGTGTAAGAGTGAGTGAAACTGATTCCTGTTTAACCAGTTCTGGATGTCGTGTCATACCGTTCCCCATTTATCTTACATTCAGGATTTTGGAATGATATAAACTGCGGTTATCCAAATCCCTACATATGTGAAAGGCACAACAGCTCCATTAATTCAACTGTTCCTCCAACAACATTTTCAGCTCCAAGAGGATGTCATCCAACTTGGCTTTCTTTTCATAACAAGGTACCATACCAAATACCGTGCATGTTGGATACTTGGCAAAGCATTAAACACAAAACAGGGTGATTATTTAAAAATATTTTTTCTCATTAGAATAAAATATGATTTTTTTTTTTGATTCTTGTAATTGAGCATATTCAGTTGCAGCAGACAAGTCATACTATAGTCATCTCTAAAAGTTTTGATATGCATTTTTTAAAGAGTTTAGACAGAGTTCCTGAAGTACTGATGCTTTGATCTTGGTGTTTTTTAACCAATCATGATTCTTTCTCCCTACTGAATATATTTTGTCTTCCTTAACTTTACTAACAAGGCATGCTTCGTAGAGTCAAATAAACAGGCAGACTATCAGTCATGCGTAACTTACTACTGTTAGCTAGCTGTCTATAAAAGGTCAGGTTTTGCTTATTTTCTAGGGATTTCAGATCAAGTGTAGTATGTGTCTTGTTGAGCAAAACACTTTCTTGAGACATTTAATTTTATACAAAACAAGGACCAGTACAAAAAATCTCATTTTAAGCTGAATGTGTTTTTTTCAGAAAAATGTATTATTTTACTGCCTTTTCTCCATCCTGCTTTGCTGAAAGCAGTGGTTTTCAATCTGTGAGGGATATTGGAGGAAAGATAATACATACAGAATTTGTTCATGTTTTAGTGTTATAAAATATTTGGATCTACGGAAGATGAACGTGTCACTTGGCATGCCGCACGAACAGCTTGCATGAATTTAGGAGGAAACCTGGCCACTATCCCTAATGAACAAGTGCAAGGTACTGTATGTAATTTTGTAGCAACTAGATGAGATGACATTTCATTTTTACAGGATGGCTGTTATATTTGTATGAATATGGACGGGGTTTGAATAATGATTATGCATCGGATTTTCCTTCCAAAATGTCAAATTTTTAGAAATTTACAATGAAATTTTCACCTGAATCTATCAAATTTTAATGTTGTCTTAGATATTTATATACATGTATATTGTCCTGCCAGCCAAAGCAGTGCTTTTTCTGCTTACATATGATGCCAGCCAGACCCAGCAAGTTTCATTCCAAATGATGCAGTTTCACTAGGTGGCATTAACTTCCTGCATAGCTTTTCTGTTAACTCAAGCAGAACACTAGGGTCAGAACTGGCTGTCTTTGTGCAGCTTAGGGCAAAGGTTTGACTGCGTGTACACCTACCCACAACTCACCACTTAGATGTACCATTCTTTTCATTAGATGCGCTTATTTTAGTGAACCTAAGAGCTGCGTTCATGACTATGTGGGATGAGCAGAGGGAAATTACCTCATGCATGAATGAACATGGCACAAACTCAAATAAAAAATTGGGGAAGATTTTGATGGATGTTGATGACACCCTCATTTTATAAATACTGTTATATACTACAGTGTTGAGAAACCAATGTTGCACAACACATACTGTTTGTGAACTCAAAAGAGCATACTGAAAAATTAGCCATTGTAAAACAAGTCTGTGTTGTAGTCTGAGCAATTAAGTAGTTTAAATTCAGACTGCTGACATGAACTTGCGCTTTCCACATGTGAAGAAATGAAGAATCAAACTTTCACTTTTGAACATCAACTTTCACTTTTTGAACTAAATTCTCATCCAGCATCATTTCTACAGTACGGATTTCAGGTGGTTGGTTCATGCACAGGGCTTGAATTCCAGCTAAAAGAGAAATGAGCAATCAACCTGTTACTGCTGGCAATGTAGGTATAAAGGCTTAAGTTCCTGCTATAGTCTCTGACAGAACAGCAATGCTAAAATTTGGCAAAGAAATCCACAGGTTTCCTGAAGTGTAAGTTGCATTCATTTTAAAAGACTAAAGAAGGTGAATGATTGATAAAGCATCCAGAAATTAATCTTTTTGTAGGGAAAAGTAAGCTCATAACAATGATTGTAGCAGTTGGCAAAAGCTGTGGTGTGTTAATTTTATCATGATGTTTGATGTATTGTGGATTAGTGGGTTGATGAATGCCAGCTGACCTAGCCTGCTCTATCTGTGGAATAGCCATGCTAGCTAAGGAACATAAGCACCTTCCTGAACTGTGCAAAGCTATGGTAATTGATTTGCTTGTGATGAACAGTTCTGTTGAGACTCATTTTAAGCAATCTGCTTGTGTCTTCTGCTCCTTGCTAAAACAGTGCAGGCTATTGACAGGTGTTCCAGGGACAGAGGAAATACTCTTGCAGTTCTGTAACAGCACTGTTTGTACCGCGGCACAAGTGGTAGGTGCTCACGGGTGGTGTCTGATGCTGTTGCAGGGTAACCACACTGGTGGGATTATCAAAAGTGTATGCGATCTACATGGCTGTGTATTTCTAAGTCAAGGATTTTGTGAGACTAGGATTCAAAAATGTCCTGAGACATTGTGAAAAGCATTTCTATCATGCTTTTGGGACTCATCCCAGTACCAGATTAAGCACTTAGCTGAAGTATTTTGCCTGAAGCTACAGTTATACATCTGCTTCCCAGTTCATTAAATTCAAAAGATACCCCCTTTTCACCTTACCTGCTTGCGTTCTCAACAATGAAGTGTTCTGTATTTCAGAAAAAACATATTTAATATCACAAGGCTTGGTGAGGTCAGACATTTCAGTTGTCCTTCACTAAAAGTATTTCGCTTTTTCTTTGCCCTTTTTTTTTTTTGGTCTAGCTTTCCTCACCTTCCATATGAAAGATTTTGTTACTGATACATGGATTGGATTAAATGATATAAATCATGAAATGAGATTCCTCTGGACAGATGGAACAGGAGTTTACTTTACAAACTGGGCCAAAGGCTTCCCATCGGGACATATGGATTTATATTCGTATGATGGCCAGGTAAATAGAAGTCACAAATTTTTCATTGAAATTTGATTTTAGATTGAATTTACACATTTGCTGGGATTTGAGGCATGTTACTGCTTCATTTCTTACTTTCATAGTTTTATACATGTCATATATAAATCCAAATAGAATGAACAGTTTTGAGCCCTTGCGCGGTTGCTGTGTTAGCTGCGGACAGGATCTGTGGAGTACTCATAGAAAGGTTGGTTTCAGATCTCAGTTCTCTGTGCCTGTAAAAGCTACACTGCTTCTGTGTTCACCCTGCATTCTCTCAGAAGCTGTGGCAAGGAGGATAGTAAGATTCTTGTGTCATTGCGTTTGCCTCAGAAACACATTGAATGAGCACATCCTCCTAGTCCTCTGACCACGGCTGCGCCTGAACTTAGCAGGTTTCTTGGCTGTATGTAGCTTGCAATGTATGCTTTAAAACATTCCCCTCTATGTCTTGCACCAAAGGAAATTCTGTCAGTCACAGCTACAGAAGGGACATGAAAAGAGAGCCATTCAGTTTTAACAGGGAAAAAAAAAAAAAAAAACAACCCAGGAAAATCACTTCCCCTATTTCTCTGTTGTACAAACTGATCTGATAGGTCATACAGTTCTACAGAGCTCTGGTCTTACATGTTACATTGTTCTGTGGCACGGAACTACAGCACATTATAGGACTAGTTCTGTTTTTCTTGAATGCCATTTTTAGTGTAGAAATCTTATTTTCCCGTATAATGTCCTTTTTCCTGTTTTTGAAAGTAGCACCTCTGAACTTATCTCTTAAGGAAGAAGAAAACCTGGGAGAATTCAGAGTTCAAAAAGAAAGCATTTTTAAAATGTTGCTTCTGAAAACAATATATATTTCTATCTTTTTTTGAAAAGTAGTAGGATTTCTATGAAGTTGTCTATGAAAACTTATAAAGCCCTTATTTTATAAATTTGAGATTTATTTTTATTTGATCTTAAGAAAAAATAAGTTGTCATATAAGTTAAAACAAAATACCGTGCAACTGTTCAGTTTGAAAGATTTAAATCTTAATGTACTTCACTCACAAATGAAGTGTTTCTCTCTGTATCTCCCCCAAAATAAGGATATAGAATAGAATAAAATAAATATGGATGCTTCATTGCACAAACCCATTTGTTCCCATGCAGCTTTTTGCATTCATCACTGTTTGTTTAATATGTGGCAACATAGGTTCTAGCTGTCATGTCCATGTCAGAGAAATTGAAATGTGAGTGGTACTGACAGATCAATAGCTGCCTGTGGGCAGGACCAGTTCTGATTTTGCTGTGTGCACTGTTACAACTTGCAACAATAAATTTTGAAGAGACTGATACGTCAGAAATGTTGCATTGCTCATTGAAGGTCCAGGGTTTTTTCCTGGGGCAAAGTTAACTGGTCTTTTCTACAGTAGTTGATATCACTTATCTTTAAATTGTCTGTGGTTTTCCTTCTCTCCATGCTGTATGCCTGGAGGTATAAGAATACCAGAATTGCTCTGGTCTGCTTATCCACCCTAAAGTTACGCAAGGAGAGCAACATTAAGTAATCTGTGCAAGAGGTACAGAACCTCCACATCATAAAACTTATGCTCTGAAATGTTACAAGAGTATGAGAGTAAAACTACAACATGCTTGTGTCTGAAGGAGTACAAAAGTTTTTTCTTTGCTTCTTCTAGCTATTTGTAACTGATCTTATGTCTTTTTTCCTCGAGGCTGATTGTGTTGTCATGAGAAACAATCCTGTTAAGGAAGCAGGGAAGTGGGCTGATGAGAGTTGTGATAACAACAGAGGATATATATGCCAAATTAATGCAGGTACTTGTCTTTTCAGTTCAATTAAACTGTACTTTTTTTTCAGGGAATGGCTTAGGTGTGTGGATTTCAGCATTATTTTACTTCCAATAAAGGTACATCCACAAATTGTTTTTCAGGCAGGAACACAAAGTTCATGTGTGTCAAAGCTCTGGTTAGAGCCACTGCTCTTAGCTGACCCTTCCCAGTAATGGCCATGTTCCTACCTTCCTGAGCTGGAATTTGCATCTGCATCTTTGTCTTTACTATGACCCTTGACATGATATCTGCACTATGATTTTGTCTGTTACTCTCTGAACACATTGGCTTTCAAAACATGTTCTGGAAAGTACTGGCTTGTAAATGTAGCATGACATGTCTGGAGAGTGACTATAACTCACCCACACCAAACTTGAGCTAATTCACCTCCAAAAACGAAATTAAAAAGCAATGAAAACCTGGATTTAATTGTCTGATTTAAGGGCTGATCTGTTGTGGAGTTTTTCTTTTCTCTGACCAAAAAAACCGCAACCCAAAATCCTTGGAAAACAGCACAGTCTCTGCAAAACATTTCTTTTGATGAAAAGATATTCTATTAAATTATGACCTCATCAAATCCTAATTCATTTCAGTAATACTACTGGAGGATTATACAAAATGCTTCTTTACTCCTTGTCAAAAGTTGCTTTAAGATGCTCTTTGCCTTTCTACAGATTTGCAATTGACTTTTACTAGTGCTGCTGGCTTAAATAACAGTGTATCTAACCCATGCTGATTAAAGATTAGGGAACATGGAATCAAGAAAAAAGGCTTTTTGTTTAACTCTGTTTGCAACCACAGTGAAATCACAATCCGCTTTGGAACAACTGTATGAGTCTTTTTTTATCCTTTATTTTACAGACGCTGAGCTTCTGCCTTCTACAAGTTCATCCCTGTCCAGCATTATGCGTTATGATAACAGTAGTTACTTGTTCATCCATACCAAAATGAACTGGGAGGATGCACGGAAAACCTGCAAACGTGATCACTTTGACCTTTCCAGCATCTTAGACCCCTACAGTCATTCATTCCTGTGGCTAAAGATGTTAAAGTATGGGGTGCCTATGTGGATTGGTCTTAACAGTAATGTGGTAAGAATATCAAACTAACTGAACATGATGCTGCTTCTCTTTTGACAAATCAGGAGCAGAAAAGTCTTATTATATCTCATTACTTTAGCTTATTAGTTTATGTCTTGGTCACAAATTTAGTGTACTGTCTGATTTACAGGTAGGAATCTGACCTCTTCGATTACTCTGATTAAATTGTATATATTGCACACATTTTCACACTTTTTCTGTGCACTTTGAAACAAGATATTTTAGGCTAGCATCTTGAACTAGCTCTTTATATATATGTGTATTTAAGATAAAATCCATGTATTTTAAGATGTACAGTGGAAATTATTCTAAATAACATATAATTTTCAGAAACAGAATAAGGTGCTGTTGCTATGACTCTCAACATTTTTGAGGATAGTTAGCCAAATAATTTACTTTTTACCTCATTTAATTTTATTTATCTCCCCTTTCCCAATTCTTTGATATTTTGATACTTTCTGGATGGTAAAATACTACCCTTTCTCCTTGGCGCAGACACTTGTCCCACATACACTCCGTTTGGCTGACCATATGACAGAAATACAAATGAGTGAATGTAACACACCACTTCCTAAACCCCAAAAGATTCCCCTAATCTAATCAACACTATGATTCACTGAGTTCACCAGCTTTGATGGGAAATGATTAAGCTTTTGAATATACTGCAAGTTAAAATAATATCACATTACTTGACATTTTGGGTGAAGTAGATAGTATAAGAAGTAATCAGACTTTGCTTCTACAAATTATTTTAAATGAAATTTTTATTAGTCCGAAATTAACATTTTGTTACATTCAGAATTAATTCAATGTCCCTTACTCTGCATTTCCTTTTGCTGAAAAGTTTTTTTGCACTGATACATTTTTGGTTGAATAGTTGCTTGTCACAACAAAAATTGAAAAGTTTCACCCATTTGTATTTGTTACTGATTTCTTTAGAAAACCTTCTAGGACAAGGTGCTGCATAGACAGACATTTGACCAGTGAAGGAATGGTTAATGCTTACATTTAATAATTTCTGCTGGTTTGTTTTTTCTCAGACCAATGGGCATTATGAATGGATTGATAACTGGAGAATGAAGTATACTAAATGGGCTGAAGGGGAGCCAAAGCAGAAGATGGGCTGTGTCTATCTAGACATTGCTGGAGCCTGGAAGACAGGATCATGCAATGAAAGTTACTTCTCTGTCTGCAAAAAAGCTGATGGTAAGAACTTGAATTTAACCATTGTAATTGCAATGATAATCTCAATAGAGTTCATTGTGCTGTTTTATATATCTTCTGATATAAACTTGGATGCTGGTTTTTAGTTCAAGAGCTAAATAAGCAAAATCATTAAAATTTATTTGGATCGAATGGGGCTGTTTTAAAATGAGGGCAAACACATGCTAAGAAAGAGCCAAAATGACTGTGAGCGGCCATCACTTTACATTAATAATCTCTAATGTATTTTGCTTAGACTCACATTACTCTGCTATTTATTTTGATATTGAGCAAGCATGCAAGACCAAAACCTTTAGAATTCAAAAGGCAATGAATGCTAGGTAGTAGTCACACAGGTACAGTGTTGAAGGGAGAAGAGCTGAATGACCAAGCCATAAGTTGACGCAAGGAGTATTTACCTATAACAGCTTTTCAGATTTTCCTTTTATAACTGAGAACAAACCACAGGTGGTATAGAAATCTTTAAGGATACTTCTTCAGGATGCCTTCTGTTATGTTTTTGACCTGAAACTTCTGTTAATATCATCTCATAATTCCTTCTGCATTCCATGATATTAGGTCACCGCCCATGTGGCCAAGTTCATATGGGCCCTAATTCAACATAGCAGTCAGGCATGAAAATGTATTTGTGAGTAAAGAGTTGAGCTGAGTTGAAACATCTGTTAAAAGATCAAAGTATGCTGGAATTCTTAGCTAGATTAGATTTCTTAAGACTACAGTTGCAGTACTTTTTATTCATAGATTTAGCATTTTTGCATTATTGTCTTGTAGTAAGCAGTATGGACTACCAAGATTCCTTTTTTTTTTTTTTAAGACCTGAGTGAGTTTTCCAACATTCAGTTAGAATAATCTGTTAATGATAGAAGAATGCATAAGAAGCTGTTTCTTTAAATTCTGTGCTTTCTTCTTTTTTAAAAATACATTTTTTAAACAGTTCAAGCTCCCACTGAGCCCCCTCAGCTTCCAGGAAAGTGCCCTGAATCAGAAGGACACAAGTCTTGGATCCCTTTCCGAGGTCATTGCTACTACATTGAATCTTCATCTACAAGAAATTGGGCCCAGGCTTCTTTAGAATGCCTTCGACTTGGTAAGTATTCCCCTTAACCAAAGAACACATCTTTCTGAATTGTTTTTCCTCTCTATGAAAAGCTGAACTTATGCCATGTATTTTTGTGATTTCAAGGATGGTCCAAGTATTGGATAGGATAGCTGCATCCTGTTATTGCCTTAATCTGGGAGGATATGGAAAATAGCTGTCTACCTATTGACACACACCATCTTTCATGTGTGTGGGACCAGGCATTAGGGGAGCTCTGTGGCCTGGAGCAGAGGTCACAAAAGTGGAAACTGTCCTTTGACAGGACAAGAGGTAGTCAGCCTCATCCACAGCAAGCACTAAATCTCATTTTAATGTCATTTTATTCTTGATCTGATTTGCCCCTTCATTATTGTAGTTTTATACTACTGGAATGAAAGTTACAGCTCTCTAGGCAGAATATATTAGAAAACTAGGGTTGCTGTGCTGTTTTGCAACTTCCTTCTCTGAGAAAGTAGTGTAAGATTTGTTATACTAGACTTCATACGTCATTAGTGTTTATAGCACTGGTAGCAATGTGACTTAGATATCTAACTTGCCATCATAGTACGCAGAGGTCTTGTTCATGCTGCCAGTGACAAGGCTGAGAATGCATTCCCTGTAGGCACACACATGTACAATGCATCTATACATATATTCATGGCAGGCCATCCAGATCAGCACAAACAGAAACACAGAGCATTCACATGAACACAACCTGCACTAACACCTTTATTGTATTTCCCTCTCTGGTTGATCAGGATGAAAGTCTGTTAGTGGGAATAGATACACTAATACAAGGTGGATCCCTCCAGCAGCTGGACTCAAGACACTTAGTTTGCCTTGTAGGTGGCCTATTGATCTCAGTGTCCTCAGTTGTTGAGAGCTGGAAATACGAGCTCGCATGGTCACCAGCCTGTCTCCTGTTGCTGGTAGACGCCCGTCCCCACCACACACATGCATGCTGGTCCCTCCAGTAGTTAGTCTGCCATGGTCTCACCTGGAGAGACACACAGGGACACATAGACATACAGAGCTAGCTGGAATTCCCCAGGTCTCCCAGTAGCCATCCCCTCCTTGGTCTCACCCTTAGAGATGCACACACACTAGGGGTCTCATGCTTAGAGGCCAGCAGCCCTTAAGGTCCCTCCAGCAGCTGGATGGGACTCCCCTGGTACCTCTGATAGCCAGCTCAGTTTGGGGTCTCACCCTTGGTGATGCACAACGCACACCTGGCTGACTAGACTGACCTGATACTCCCTCGTGATCACACACTCACTTGTGTACCTGCACTTGCTCCAGTTGTGGCACCATGGACACAAGGGTCTTCTACTTATGGTCTCACTCCAGCTGCTGGTACTTAGACCCCCATGCACACACATGCACACAGAGTGAACGGTTTTCACCTGTGATAATAGTTAGAAACAGTTTAATCAGAAGATAGGACTGTCTGTCCAGATCAGGTGCATGTGTGGCCAGGCAACTGTACTGACAAGAAAACTGTTTACACATTATCAGTCTTTTTATCCTCTTATCCTTCTATTTTCCCATCCTCGTTCCTCCCGAATGATCTAGGTTCATCCCTCTCCCTGACTTTGCTTTCTCCCATAAACATCTCATCCTAAGTCTGTGCAATCTTGAAATGCTTTTCTGCATCCAGTCATGTGTCCCATAACCCTAGGCAGTAACACCCCTCAATCTGAAAGGAACTGTGACATTGTCCTGTCTTGATGGGTTTCATGTCTGGCCACTGTGGCTGAGCATGTCCTGCGACAACCCTGGGAGGGGCCTGAGCAGGATGTTCTGAGTCCATAATCCATGTTCTTCCCCATGCCATTGTGCCTCTTTGCTCTGGGCTTGTGAAGATTGGCCTTTGATGGGCTGATGGCTCCAGTGATGGGCGTGTGAGTAACCAGGGAAGAGGTCCCCTATTGGCCATTGTCTCTTTGTGCTCCCTCATGGACATGCAGTGAAGCATTTTATCATACAGCATAACAGTAACCAAACATCTGATACTATTCAACAAAAGCAGAACAACTAGAAAAGACTACACTGAAAAAAAGAGGAACGTTCCATGTTCTCTTATATTCTGCTGTCCCTGCTTGCAGTCTGGGTTTTGTTTGAAGTTGGACATTTTTCAGTTATACTTATCCATAGCAGAATTCTGAACCATTGTCGAATTTATCAATAGCTCAGCAGTGATTCAAGTGACTTCTATATCTGCATTCTTTGTAAGTGTGTCTTCCTTACCTGAGAGACCATAACTTCAAAAATTCAGCAGCCAAATCAAAACAGTCAAGTGCCAAACACAGCTATTGGCTGGATGCCAGTCCCACACAAAAGACAACTGAAGATGCACTTTCTCTGGTGTTTAATGCCACTCCATACAAAGCTAAGCAGCTCATTCTGTCTGCTGGCTCCACGCCGTGACTTCTTGATTTTGCTAGAGCATCACACAGGATGAATCACGGCAGAATGCCTGGTGTTGTGTGTGGATGAATCAGGGTGCCATGCTAACTGGGCAACAGATGACCAAAATGATCTTTGTTTCTCTGGTGGCTACAAAGAAAATATAGGAAAATAAACAAGACCTGTTTAAAGAGTTAAACTAATGACTGTGCATTATAAATTTGGCAAAGTCTGTGCTATACATGAGCTATACAAAGGATCAGAAAATATTTAATCATTAATGTGCAATGTCGTATTGTGCACAGACTGAAGTTACACATACGTGTTACTAAAAACTTTAAATTTTTCTTAGTGTGGGTTTTTTGTTTGGATTTTTTTGTTTTTGTTTTTGTTTGGTTTTAATAGTAACACATCAGTAGAAATTTATGCTGATTAGAATATTGGCCTGTTGTATTTTGCCTAGTATCATTGTTTAGTTATATTGCTATTTTCCAGTGGATGGGAAACAAACAAACTGTTAGTGCGTTGCCATGGAAATGATAAGACATACAGCAGCAACAATGCTAAAGTCCTTCATAAGATATTATCCAAAGTCAGTTTTTGTTTTGAACTTTAGACTCAGTTTGGAATTTGGCACAGATAATCAGTGGCAAAATAAGAATGACATTTGACAGGACAATGAGAATGCTTTGTGCTAGAAGACTTATGTCTCTAAGAAATTATTCTTTTTCTCTGTGTCTTCTAGGTGCCTCTTTGGTATCAGTTGAAGACTCAGCTGAAGCCAACTTTCTGACATACACCATTGAACCACTTGAAGGGAAAACATCAACTTTTTGGACAGGAATGTACAGAAATGTGGATGGTAATTTACTTACGTTTTGCTTGATAAGTAATAGTTACAAGCTGTTTGACCTGGGAGTTGAAGACTTCACATTATACTTCTGTAACTCATAAAAAGTAAAATCAGGAAAGTTACTATATCATCATCAGAGGGGAAGCTGGTGAATGGTAATCAAGAAAAAAACAGTAATATATAACAGAAAGACCAGGTATGGAACTTTCATCTCAAAGCAAGAAAAATCTTATTCACGACAAAGTAAGGTGTAAATGTGTATATAATACAGTACAGACAGGACTGTGTATGGAGTTGAGATGAAGTTTGGCTCTTCTCAGATGTGGAGGGGCCCTAGCTTGATATACTTGTCATTGAGATACTCCAGTTTTTGAGCTAGAGAGCAATGTGTCTAATACCACCTCTAGTTTTTGGAATGACCATTGTGGAATGACCAGTGACCCATCTTTAGTTACAACAGGCCCTCAGAACAGCTTCACATTTAAGCTGGAATTGTTTGTGTCTTTGGAATTGTTTATCACAAGTTTTTCTATTTTCTGCTTCACTGTAATGAAGGTAAGGTAAGAGAGAACAGGCAATAAGCTGCTTTAATTAAATCTTAAATTTGCTGATGATCGCTTTTTTCAATAATACAATTAGTATTCAGTAAAAATCTGTATTTATGATAGACCTAAAAGTTGCTCTGGTCTTGTGCTGTTCAGACTAAAAGCTCCAATGCCAGAGGCAAGTGCAGAATTGTTCAGGTGACTTGGGGTGCAGTTTTCTTGAGTTTTGGAGGGCTTTTTTTACAGCTTCCTGCTCAGCCACTTCAATGGCAAACTAGGAAGGGAGAAGACAAGTATTCAAATACATTACTTGAATCTTAACCAGGAAAGGGGAGTTTTCAGCAGTGGATGAAGAATTCGAAGACAGCAATGATGTAGAACCATAACCCATGAGGAAAACCTAAGGTTTACTCATGTGGTTAATGGACACAAAATGTGTTTTAAAGTCATGCAAGGGCAGGTGCAGAACAACACAGTTCTTAGGCTGATCATGAACAAAAGAGTTGCTTCAGCAAGTAGATGCCATTATATTATTAGATAATGATTATAGTGATTTCAGCATAACTGCATAACTGAATTTCATACCTTTGGAAAAATTACTATATCCAGACACCATATCCTGTTTTTTTTAAAAAAACCAAAAATATGAAGAGTCACATAAGAAAACAAAACACAGCTTTCGTGCTGAGTCTGAGTTTGCTTGTTTGAGTACAATATAAGAGTCACAAGGGGTAAATTTGTTCTAAATAAATAGCACTATTAAAAGAAAGAAAGAAAAAAAGGAACAGGAAGGAAGAGACAGAAAGTCCCGGCACCGCTGAAAAACAGTGATCACAAGATTCCTGAAGCAAATCTTTCAAAAGGAAAATCCTGTGAGTAAAGTCAGTGGAAAGGAGCAGAAACTAAAAACCAAATGAAATAAAATCGTATTTAGAAAGACTTCAGTGCAGGCTTTGAAAAGAGTAATACAAAACCTCCCTGCAAATTACTGAAATAAAGAGCTTTCTTGTGAAGATAAATTATGTTTTAACATCAGTAGTTTTTATGAACTGAGTAAATAATTGGCACTGCACCATTGCAATATATTGTTGGAGATACTTTTTTAAACTGTCTTGCCTTTGTAACATCATAATCCAGATTGGCCTACATTTTCCAGAAACTGTTGTTATATCATCTGGATAAAAACGAAAGAGCAACATGATGTGTCAGACCAAAAATTTAAATAGTCTAGTGCCCTGCCTCCAAGAGAGGCCACATGTAGATTTCTCAGGAAGGCAATAAATGTGGAGTGGGTGTCAAGATGGAAATAAATACTATCTTGGTTTTATATATTCAATGTTTTTCCAATTAGGGGAATGGCTGTGGCTAGACAACACTGCAGTGAATTTTGTCAACTGGAATGCAGGGGAGCCTTCCCCTCAACAAAACGAGCACTGTGTTGAAATGTACGCGAATTCTGGGTACTGGAATAATTTCTATTGTTCTTCCTACAGAGGCTATATTTGTAAAAAGCCAAAAAGTAAGTGCTACATTTACGAATTTGTTTTATGCATGGAGTATGCTCCTTGTGTGCTAGCATTGGTAGATGGCTGATGCACTCTGTGCATTTTAGCTGGGTGTTTTGAGGTTTTACAAATGCCGAGGGATGCATGCCAACAAAAAGACAGAATAACTCTTTGAAAGTACAAGTTCTGACCAGTGCTTAACCCCCTTCAGAATTGGCTTAAAAGGTTGTGTTCCTATCTTAGCTGTACCTAGTGTACACACTTACTAAGTTTGCCTGTTTTATATTGATAATTGTTGACTAATCACAATGTTAGTACTGTGCCTTGCACACAAATTTGTCTCATCTATTTGAAAATACATTCCGTGGGGTATACCCTCGGCTCAGCCCTTTGCTTATTTCCCTCTGGCAGTCTCATGTGCCTGCATTTTCTGAGTATAAAGTAGTTTCTGTGAATTATTTTTGAATTCTAAGTTAATGAACAGTTTTGAACCTTTTGTCTCTGTATTCTCTTTTTTGGAGAAGATAAATGAATGAAAAGCAGAGCATATGCTAAACTGAAAGTGTCCTGAAATAATAGAGTGGGCAAATTTGACAGTAAGGATGTCTAATGTATATGAGTTCCTAATAATTTCTTCCAGCATGTATGCAGTATCAAAACCTCTTACTAATATTTACTGAGAAGAGTGAAATGCCTGTACTAGCTGAAATATGCCCACTTCCTCTACATACCAGAAATGAAATTCTGCTTTTCTTTCTATAAATTTGTTCTCATGCAAAATTATTCTTACTTACTCAGATGCTTGTAATGATGACTATATCTTCTATGGGAAATACTGCAGAACTGTCAGATACAGCCATCTGTATGATTCAGAGTTTAGTTGCCTGTGGTTTTACATTGCGATTGACAAACAAGAAGGCACTTTATTTTCATTCTCTATCCAGAAAACATTTTTCTCATTCAGTTAATTTATTTCTCAGGATTAGCTTCAGCCAGTCTAGCCTCCTGAGCTGGAATGCCAGGGAGTCAGCCAAATACCAGTGTCAATGCAAGGACTAGGCAGTTGCTGACTCAAGAACAGGGCACAGTTGAGTCCTATACTGTTGTAGAAATGCAGCTTGGCTTGACACAGTTCTGAAAAGCTGTGATAATGCTCCATTTGCAGAACTGGAAAAACAAAAAAAAAACAACTCACCAAACTAAATGGCTGTAGGCTAATAAATTAGATGTTAAAAACATGATTTTACTTAGTTGCACTTGTCATGGTTTATGTTTCCTATTTTCTGAAGAGGCTGTAAATGTAAGACTGTGATTGAAGCTTTCCAATAGGATAGGTATAATTTTTTGTTCTATTCATTGAGGTAATTTTTAAGACAGTAATCTGAAATTCTGTAGTTGGTCTCTTTCATAAATAATCTAACTTTATTCTGTAAGTAAGGAGGTACTCCAAAGAACTGTTCAGTAGTTCAATAGGTGCTAGTTGGCTGTGCTAGGTGATAGTAACTAGGTATACTCTAGGGGGAGAGGAACCTCAGTCCATCCCAGTTCATCAGTTTGATGCCAGTGTCAGCAATGGCTGCCCGGAGCCTGGAGAGGGATCTCAGGGTCTTCCAGCCAGCCAGATTTCATGGTCCAGATATTAAATTTTAAGTGAGCTACAAACATTTTAGTTTGGACGTGATATGTGCTAAGACACTTTGGAGTCTGTGAGTGATTTCAATTGCCTGTGTAGGTATGCCATGAAAGTCTCTTGACAAACCAGATTTACTTTGCTTGCTACCTTTTTATAAGATAACAAGTACTGCATTTGTAATTATACTGAGGATTATGTTTGATCATCTTTGTCCTGAAGATGCTGTGTAGATTGTCTTGTGGTTTTACAGTGATGTCCATCTCCATGGAACAATTTGATGATTCTTCTTTTCTGCTAGTGTATATAAATAACTACATAGGAGACCAGAATACAGTAGACTATGGTGCTGTGCCTTTTGATAGGCCAGATATAGATCTGTTTGGACTAAAACTAAGTGTTTTCAGTATGTAAGGATGTGTATTATATATTTATCTGAATATGATTTTCAGTATTTTCCAAATGTAGAAATAAAAAAAATGTAGAAATAAAAACCAGAATAACATAATAACATAATTATTTTCCAATGTTTCAAAATGCCAGCAATTGAAATGCCACCAGCAGCTGAAGTGCCACCAGCTGAAATGCCTACAAAGGGTAAGAATATTGTCTTTCAAGTAGCAAAAATCTCATGTACGATCATAAACAGAGCAAATCATATTCTGTATTATGTCTCCGACATTTTCTGATATATCTGTTTCCTAAGAACATAGGATAAAATATCCTCCATTCAGTGCCCAAACACAGCTTAAAAATAATAATTTGTGATGTATGCAGTGTTAACATTAAAAATCAATTAATTTGCCTCTCATTATTTTGAAGCAAATGGAATGCTTTTGCTTAAAGGATCATGCTTTCTAAAGAAATTGTTTCCAGTAATCAGATAAAGAGTATGTGGTGTCCTCTTGATTTCTTTGTATTTGTTTTCAGCAATGACGAAGGACAAGAAGACTCCTGCTTTGAACCACAATAAAACAGGAATTGTAGTTATTGTTGTCATCCTCATCCTAGTTGGAAGTGGCCTTGCAGGTTATCTCTTCTACAAAAGAAGGAAGAATCGCTTGTCAACAAATGACAGCTTTGAGAACAATTTGTATTTTAATAGTGATGCTGTTCCTGGAACTAGTGACACAAAGGATCTTGTGACCAACATAGAACAGAATGAACATGCGACACTTTAATGTAATGAAATGAAATGCAGTGTAATATGTAATGTAAAATGTAATGTAATAAAATAAAATGTGCCTTGTTTTAATAAAATTATGCAACTAGATTTAAGCCAAAGGGGTTTTCTCATGTGCAGATAGTGTAATAGCCAGTTGCAGTGTGTGCGTAATGTTATTTACAGCAGTTACTTTGTTTTGTAACCATTGTATAATGTGTAAGATTTCAGATACCCTGATTTGATGGCCCACACTTGTGATTGTGAGTCTTAAGGAAAGAAATAATATTGACTAGTTATTAAATGGAATAATAGAAATGGATGCAATAAAGGAAGTAAAATGTAGACAGATCCACTTGAGAAGGCTCTCAACATTTGAAGTTTCTGCAGCAGATTTATTTCCAACCATGCTAATGCACAGATTCTCCACGCCATTCAACAAACATCTCTAATTCTAACATATTTCAAGCATTCCTAGGGACTCAACTACAGGGGTAGTTACTGGATGACAGTTTGTGTTTAGGCACATCCTCTTTGAACCACATAGAGAAAAAATCCTTTTCTGATATAATATCAGTTCCCACAATTACACACATCACAGAGAACCAAGTAGGTAGTTCTTGTAGTTTCTTTATTCTAGAATTTAATGGGGTAAAATCTGGGAACAAGCTGCTGGAGTGGAAAGTGTGATTGGCGTTAACTGCCAGTGTTCTGGCTGTCCTCAAGTCAATTAATCTGGGGGAGGTAATGAAGGTGATGACAAAACTTTCTTTACAGGACAGTTACTGAGGAGAGGGAGAAACATTACCTCTATGTGTTCAGAACTTTTACAGGAGTGCTGGACAGCTGTTAGGGTGATCACACATTGGTACTGTTCTCCTGCAGCCTCTCAATACGCAGCATAAGTTTGTGGGGTGTGTGCTGAAGTCAAGCACAATTTATCTTTACCAGTATATTAGTTACTGCCAATTTTATTTCCTTTCTAAAATGGCTGGATCAGTTACCAGTTATGGAAATCTTAGACTCCCCAAGGTGGAGTTAATATTCATCTTTGTAAATCTTACAAGATGCAAATCATGCATGACTCCTCACTTGCATACAAAGATTTGCGAGGTTTGTTTTAATGGTTTAGATATCGTTCTGTGAAATAAACAGTAATTAGCTTTGACTTTTTAAACTATTTTTTTTGTTCTATAGTCTTGGCTATATAAGACTGTAACATAATAAAATTAAAAAGGAGATGTTACAACTGGGGAGATTTCCCATTTGAAGTTGTGATTAAGTAACACATTGACCATATTTTCCTGAACCAGTCCCAGGACTGTCTGTTTAAAACCAAGACAGAAATGTCAACTCAGTGATTTAGTAAAAATCTCAAGTTACATGTATGTGTGGGTAAGATGTGCTTTAACTCCTTTTCCCTGGCTCTGCTCCCTTTCATCCAGTTACTTCCTTGCTTCTGGCCCTCCCACCGTTTCCATTTATAATGCAGTTGTTTGAGCATGTCTTTTCAAGGAGCAGTAGCTCTAATGGTTCTTCATGCCACCTGATGTGGCTTATGTGCCAGAAACCACCACATTGGCTGGTTAATTAAGGATGATGTTGTTTTCAATTATATGGGGAAGTGGTGCTGCCTAGCAAGGTACTTGAAAGGGATGGTGGAAGGTCAAGGAAGCCCTGGCTGGAATCATAGCCTCATTGTGCAAACAGCTAAGAGGTGCAGTCTCTATCTGAAGGAAGTTCAGTCCTGATGTGGGGCCCTGCACAATCTTGAGGCAGTATCTGCCTCAGATACTGTCTGGTATGTCTGTATAGCTAAACAGACTGTTTATCTAGCTACTAGAGCCTGGATAGTTCTGAACTTATTCACCCAGTTATGCTGCCTGAAATCTAGCACCATCCTTGAGTTGAAGAGAAATAAAATGCAGTGCTAGTTACTAGCTGGCAGTAGGGGTAGCTGCTTCTGTGAAATCCCACGTCTGTTCTGCTCTCCTGTATGAATGGGTATGGAAAAAACGGAGGAGGTACCAAACCAGAAGGTCTGCTTTGATCTGCTTGGCCTGCTTGTTATAGAAAGAGAGTGAGTGAACAAGACTTGACATATTTTCAGAAGAGGAGAAAAGTTAAGCTGCACAGTTTACTGCCCCGTACTTCAATACAATGGAATTTCAATTCCCATTGAAATGAGCAAACATGGCAGTGATGGCACTTAGAGCACAGGAAACCCTTACAGTTCCATGTAGCAAGCTGAAGATGAGGACTGATTGAAGGAAGAAAAATGAACAAGTTTGAACACTTTAAATAATACCCACTTTTAATATAAGACTAAATCAAAGGCTTTTACCTAGGGATTTGTAACTATACAGGATTTTTTGGGTTTTTTTGGTTTGTTTTGTCAGTGATGGCAACTCATTTATTAGACTGTTTGAATGCAGGGTCCAGTCCCAGATTTTTATATCATCATTCCTTTGGTCGTGTTTGTGACAAAACTGATCATGCAATTGCAAGAAAAATTGAGAGAGTACTTTCCGAAATGGTATTCTCTTTCTGTGCTCTCATGTTATTTACATCTTTCCTGGACTGATTTCTTGTGTGGTTGTTTTGCCAAACATCATTTGGTGGTCTGACATTATGTTCTCTTTTCCTACTGCTAAGCTGCAATGTTACTGACAAGTGAATGAGTACATCAAAAATGTTTTGAAGACTGGGCTGGGGAAATCATTCCTGTTGCTCTATTTGACTGAAAAAGAACAGTGTGTCTTCTTGGAAATGTTTCATATTCATATGGATGAAACATAATTTGTTATTTAATGTATTCTGATCCTTCACCTATTCTTTCAGCCATTTTCTACTACTGCTATTCTTGTAGGGATAGGTCAGCCGCCATAGAACCATCTTCTTGCTCTTGTGGCCTCTTGCTTTGTCCTTTGAGCAGATGCTGCTACTTAGAGGAGGTGTTAGGCTGCATGCTGCATAAATATGTATTCACAGAAAACCTGGGATCTTGCTTTTTTGAAATATTCTTGCTATAAGAACAGGATAAATAATTTCTTGAGAAATGAGATGAAACATACATGATGGGTAGAAAAGCAAAGGTAATTTTTAACCGTTCACTAATATTTTATATCCATAATCCTCTGATTCTGCCAAGATTTCTTATGTTTGATCTTGGCAGTTTAGACAGTAAAGAATTTCTTCCTAATATCTAATCTTAATCTACCCTCTTTCAGTTTAGAGCCATGTCCTATTACTTACTTGCTCTTATATATTTAACTTCTCTCAGGGAAGCATCAGGTTGAGCCTGGATGAATTTCTGTGGGCAGCTGAGGAACGACTTGATGGCTATATTTGATAGTGCATAAAGGTTTGTATCTTTGCACATTTGTATGTTTCTGGGTACCCTTGTGTTTAATTTTCGTTTCCCCTTTTCTCCAGAAGAGCTCAAGCTTCAGAGGAAAGGTGGTGAATCTGCACACTGTGAGTGTAACTTCCTGCCTGGGAGCAGAGATTGCCGAAGGAACAATGCTGACTCCACACAAAATCTGGCAGCCTTTCTTCCTTGCCACTTCTAAAATGTTAGTCTGTGCCTTGCCAAGTGGAGATGCTGGAGTGCATCTGTGCAATCTTCTGATTTTCTTTCCCACTCTTTGCGCTGTGTTGGGGTCTGCTCAGGCAAGCATACAAGCGCTGAGGTGAAGCTGACCTTAGTATGCTTTACTGTTTTTCAGCCTGTCTCAGCAGATTGTCACTCACAGTCCTTCACGAAACACTGATCTTTCTTCAGAATAGAACTCGTTTCCTTTTCCCTGTTGTAATTCCACTTGTTACCTCATGGTAGCTCTGGAGATTCTTAGATGTTGTATACAGCAGAACCACAAGACATTACATTTCTCCTGCCTAAATAATAAATAAGAATACTTTTTCCACCTGCACATCTGGAGCTCCTGAACAAGGAAGCAAGGAGAGTTGGAAAGTAGAAGGTTGCAAAGCTAAGCATTCCCATGCTGGGGAGTACCAGAATGCTTTACTTCAGACTCAGTGCAGCCATCTTCTCTTATGCATCATAATTTTCTGAGTAATTGACCATCTGCTGCTTTGTGGAGGCAGCTTTCCCTCTTCTCCCACTTCCTTCAGGTGTCAGTGTCCTTTTCAGGCTCACATTCTTTCCACGTTTTTGGTCTAACTGTACCAGCTGGCCCTCAGGTCCCACTATTTTCTCTCACTGTTGTAATTCTTGTTCAGCTTTAATTCCTTGTTTACCTTTTCAGAGTCATCTGCATATCCGCCAGAACAATAGAAGCGGGATCCCACACCTTCATGTAGGTGTCCAGGGCTTTCATTGCCTGGAAGAGCAGCAGTTCTCAGAGAAAGACCCTATAAATTACTTGCTGCAAATACAGTATTGGGGAAGGTACTCCAAACTAGCCTTTCCTAAAGATACAGGAATGGAAATTTTTCAAAGGCCGTAAGCAAAAAGGAATGCAAACCTTCCACAGGAGTGCCTTTTCTCTTCCCTGCCCTTCTATGTTGGTCTAGTTCCTTTACTTATTATGAAGGAGAGAGCTTTTTCAAAGTAACTATCCGAATTCTGTCAGAATGCCTGAAGGGTGTGCACTTTTAGGGTGCAAACTTTCACAGACTAGTGGGGTGGAAAAGGTGGCAGCATTCCATATTCCTCTCTAGTAATAGTTGAAAATCCACTATTTTCCAGTTACAGGTTCTCTTCTTCCTAGAATTGTGTGGTTTCTTTTTGGAATTACTTCAGTTGTTGCTGTCAGTTTGGGTTCAATACTCCTGTAAATAGTCAGGAGTGGAGCAAAAAAAGGGGAGAGGTGCCTCCTGAAGAACACAGGCCCTGTTTTCTACAGTTTTTCTCTTTTCTGTGGAACTGCAGACATGAGAAATTCTGATTCTCTCTGATTCCAAGCCACAGGTACTTGATTTGCATGGTGTCCCAGCCAATTTTTCACAGTACTGCATTGCACTGTGGCATTTTTCATCATTTATCGCTACAGACAAACCTTCCTCTTCTTTTCTCCTTTTTCTTTTATTTCTGGTGAAGGGACATTCATGTCACCTTTTTGTAAAAATAAGGATCCTGAATTGTAAAGTATGTCTCCAAAAATCCTCACTAAAATGTTTTCTCTTACATCTCGTATTTTCATGGAAGACAAAAATTTCATACAGTAGAGAAACTAGCTTAGAAAGCAAAGTTTATTCGTTAACGTATTATTTCAAAATTACTCATGTGACATGATACCGTTCCTTAGTTCCTTATTTGCAGCTCAGAACTTCCCTGCATCTGTTGGGTCTTAAAAACAAGAAAGGGTGATTCACTGCAGAAGGGTTTTCTTGCAAGACACAGAGTTGGTCTTAGCATCAGTTTGATGTGAAGGGGAAAAGGGAGTCAAACGTTTGGCCATGGCTGTCTGCCTGCTCCTGACATTTCTCTTTTCCTTTAGTACAGCTCTTCAAATGTCCGGTAAGTGTCCTCTGCTGAATATGAAGGTTTACAAGTTTTTTCTCGTGCTTTCCTGATGTCCCTGCTTGGTGAACAGTGAGTTTAGATCTAGTTACAGCATGCAATTTGAAACAGTTTTATTCAACTCTTAAATTTGGCGGCCTCTGTATTGGCATTCTGTTTCTTTAAACAGCTTTCAAGGTAGTGCACAAATGAAAGAAATAAGCCAAGAGATGTGGGCATAATCTAGACAGTACTGATCCCTGAAAATCAGCCAGCTGAATGCAGACAAAAGCTAATCTGGAATTACTCCACTGGGGGTTAGAACAGGTCAGAGGTACATGGCAGCATTCTCTCAGCATGCACAGAACCACTGACTGATGTGTGCTTTGAGTTTCTTAGTTCATATAGACTATGGCATACGGATTGTTGTATATTGGAATCCAGTTTTTCCAAGCTGATGGCTTTAGGACGGACCTTAAAAGCTTCAGTATGGTAAATTTCAGATACTCCTACTGCTGAGAGAAAAACAAATGTTGGTGTGTCTGCAGCTCTTTCCAGCAGGAAGCTCGCAGCTAGAGATTTCTCTAGCTGGGAGAAATGAGGGAGTCCAGTGCTATTGCTTGAATTGCAGCAGGGACTTGCCAACACTGATCTAATCTACTACAGGAGAATTTCTTTGCATATTTTTGGGTGACGCCAAGCTGGCTGTAACCCATTCTCTGCTAACCTTGTCAAGAACCACAGCAGCAGGATGGCTGTGCCAGGGCAAATGCCATCTGCCTTATTCAGGTCTGCAACCTCCCAGACAAACATCACCAAGGCTGTTCAACTACTCCCTGGCAACTTGGGCATATGGGGGGGTTATGAAGGCCCATGTAACTCCTCCATCTCTGGCAAGAAACCTGGGGTGGCAGTAAAGCTCAATGGCGCAGTGGAGAGAGTTGGATGATGTTGCTATCACTTAGATGTTGCTAAGGTGAGCTGCAAAAATGCTCAGGGTTCAGAACAGGCTGAAGTTTTTTGAAGCTGCTCTTAAGAAACAAAATGCTATTGTGCAGTGTCTCGCATTTCTATTTACAAATGTAGCTATTAATGGCAGTTGGGGTACTTACTTAGCTTAACTACACTCAGAACTGAACTGATGATGCTGCAAGTTGTAGCTTCCCTCCTGAGGAACTCGCAAGTTGAACTTTGCGAAGAAACAACTTTTTGAACAATTGCCAAAAATTTCCAAAATAATTAACCAAAACCAAAAAATACACCCCTTGCTTGATGAGCTGGAAACCACAATGTCATCCTGGACCAAATATTCTGGGTTGACTTTTGAGTATGTAAATGATTTTTAATAGCTCTAAAGAAAAAAAGTCCTTTTACTCGTGGAGTTAAAGCCTGTTTAATGTGTGACGTGGTGGTAGAAGTACTCATTAAATTTAATAAAAGCCATTTTTGAAAGGAATGGTGTTTTGACAACAGTGTGCTTTAAGAAGGGATGTGAAGAAGAGTGATTTCTATTGAAAAAAATGTCATTTCAGCTTCTGCACTGCTTGCATCTTAAGAATATATTGGTGAATATCCTTCATACTGATAGATTAACCTCCTTGATTTCTTTCTCTGTGGACTTTATATATTAATTCTTTTGTTGTAGCAGACTGTCAAATAGCAAGTAACTGATCTACAAAATCTTTCTTCAGATGTTTGCTTTCTCATTTTATTTTATAGATAGTGGGATATTTTCTTTCTATAATGAAGATAGCAAGCTCTGTGCCCAAGCTCAAAACTCTAGCTCGGTCATAACTACTACTTGTGATGAGCACAACGAGTTTCAACAGTTCAGGTGGATCTCTGCAAAGCAGCTGCTGAGCGTGGCGCTCAAGCTGTGCTTGGGAGTGCTCTCCAAGGATGAAGAGGCTGCCATCACGTTGGAATCCTGCAACAGGACGAATGAGCTCCAGTGGTGGGAATGTAGAAATGAGATGCTTGCAACCTATGGCAACGATTTATTTTTCAACTATGGCAAAGGGAAAGGGAAGAAAACTAGGTTGTCCAAAGGATTAGGCAAAGGGAGCATGTGGAAAATCTATGCAACGGCAGACAACATGTGCTCGCAGCGCTATGAGGGTGAGTACTGAAAATTAATCTCTATTTCTAGGTAACTTGACTGCCCCTGTTTACAAAGCATTCCACCTCCTGCTTGCCATGCAGCAATCTTTTTCTCACAGTGGCACCAGCAGCAGATCTAAATACAAATAGGTTGTAGAAAAGCAGGCAAATATGACTGTATTTTTTTCTGCATAATTTGGGAAGTGCAATTCTTCCAAGTGACAGAATAAAATGATGAAGGCCTATAATATAATCATAATGGAGTATGGGAAATCTATTTGTACAGCAAAAGCAGGAGAAAACCTATGACTATTTCAAAACATGTCTGATCGATTTGTCTTATACTGAAATATTTATTTTTTCTATTACTTGGATTTCCTTTTTGTGCATTATCATCCCTCTGGAGGTGTTCAGAGTGTGCCTCCAGGCCCAAGTGTTCAACCTCTTTTCTGCTGTGACACTGCTAGGGTGTGAAGTTAAATAACAAGGGTTGAAATTTTGGCTGTGCCCTACAATGGTTCCAGCTGGAATGAAGTTTGTCATGAGTTTGTTAGACAGCAGGAAATTACACTGCATAGAGGTGGGAGGGTTTCTCCCTAACAAGGACACTTGCAAATTTAAGACATAGCTTCCTTTCATGAAGAATAATAGAAATATCTCCTTTCAAGCCTCTTCAACCATATAGGGATAAAAAATGAAACGAATCTACATATCATCCAAGGACAGAAGTATGTATGCAATGGGAGAAGCTGAGTCTTGAGCACCTCTGACACTGTAGTCCAGATAGCAATGAAAAAAAAGAAAGTTAGATAGAAATTGGTCTGAGGGCAAATTAAGAGTTATTTGAGAGTCTTAATTCCAAGTATCTTTCCATAATCACACCTGATTGTCATAGCAGCCTGGGAAGGCTTTGTGGCAATGAAGTACTCATGAGCTGAGCTCTTGTACAACTCAACTGTGTCCATGGACAGCTGCCTATGAGCAGACACTGTGGTGAATGTCTGACACCAACTGACTACTATTGATCTATTTTTTTCTCTGTAGATATCTATACACTGGGGGGAAATGCCTTTGGCGCACCTTGCGTGTTCCCTTTTAAGCTCCATGGTAAATGGTACACCGAGTGCATCCCCCGGAGTGACGATGCAGGCTCTCTCTGGTGTGCAACTTCTTCAGACTTTGATAAAGACCATTTGTTTGGAAACTGTCCATTAAAAGGTAATTTATTTACGAAGATTTCAGGAAAGTCATTAAGCAAAGTTTTCATCCACTTTCATGGCCAAAATCTCCTTGGGATGTGGAATCTGGACAGAGCTTTGGGTGCCATGTCCCTGTGTGAGGTGTCCCTGCCCATGGCAGGGAGGTTGGAACTTGATGATCTTAAGGTCCTTTCCAACCCTAACTACTCTATGATTCTATGATTAGCATTGGGCAGTGAGCTAGATTCTACTAGCCTCATTCACCAGTGAGTTATGCAATAACAAAATGAGGTGTCTGCTCTTTACTCGCACTGAGACAGGTACATATAGGGAATATTCTGAGGGTGGTGACTCAGACTGATGGAAAAAGGAAGAGAAAGTTCTAGGACTGGGGAGAAGAAAGTCAGAGCAAAAGAAAGGCAGAAAGAAGTGCAACGGATGGGGAAGGTGAGATACAGGGAGGCAGGAGACAGTGGTATATTGCAGGATGGAAAACAGGAGGACTGAAGGGAATGAAAGGGTGCAGGATATGAGCAGTGGCCTTTACCTGCTTCCAGTGCTCCAGTGCTCCTTATGCATACAAATCATCCAGCAGAGTTTTCCAATATTCCCTGCACAAGTTCCTTAGCCCTCACCCCCACTTTACATCTGATTGGAAACAATAATTTCTGTCATGTTGGGAAGTTTTAAAGAGAGGGGTCCCAAGGTGAGAAATGGGTTTGGAGGTTTTCTACATGGGGAATAAAGAAGTGCATGTGTACAGGTAGAATATATCAGTGAGTGGGTTAATGTGGACTGAACTGTGGGACAAAGAGATGAGTTAATACATAAAAAAAGAACGTGTTAATGAAGAAAATTAGGTTTGTAAGGAGGAAGAATTCCTTGTGTGATTAGTGTATTATTAATATTGAACAGACAAAGTATATTTAGGCTGGGCAAACTACATGCAAAAGATTAGTAAATCATAAAGTTATGTAGTTTTAGTCTGCAATGAAGATTTTATTTTCTAAGTTGGCAAGTATGATTATCTTTGTCAAACAGCTGTTATCATGTTTTCTAGACACCATCCACAACAACCTTTGGAAAACAAATCCTGTGACAGGAACTCACTATCAGATAAACTCAGAGTCACTTTTGACATGGTACCAAGCAAGAAAAAGCTGCCAGCAGCAGAATGCAGAATTATTAAGTATCACAGACGTTCGTGAAGAAATGTATTTATTAGGTAAAGTAAAAAAAAAAACCAGAACACCATCAAACAAGCAAGCTAATGCATACGTTTAAAATGTCGATCATCTCCAAGAGCCTTAACATGGATACTTACATTTATCTTGTGAAAATAAGCCTTAACAGAGCTTGTCGCTTTCTCACAAAAAACGGATTAAAATAGTGGGAAAATGTAACCTATATTAAAGAAAAAAGATATCTACAATGACACATTTTGGTTTTCCATGCTTTAAGATTTTATTTCAAGTTTTAGTGAATAACTTACAAAATCAGAGGCATTTGATAACTTTACTGTTTGTTTCTTTTGGCCATTTAGGGCTCACTAGTGACCTGAGTGTCAATGCAAAGCTCTGGACTGGTCTTTTCAGTGCACTAGACAGTGGCTGGCAATGGATTGGGGGCAGTCCTTTCAGATACCTAAACTGGGCTCCAGGTAAGTGCACTTTCCTGAAAAGATGATCAGCGTCTGGGTCTTCTCTTCCCCATATTATTTTCTTAAGATCTAAGTCACCATCTCGCTTGTTGCCATATTGCATATTTTCATAATAGTTGCTATGACTGCAAAGAAATCCAAAGGTTGAGCACTCCTGTGGAGCTAAAACATGTCCTGTGTTCCACAGTAAAAGATGCTGAGTTGTTTGCTGTACTATCACCCCATAAGTAGTTGTGTCTTAGATGAACTTTTATAAAGCTTTTTCTGTCTGCTGCCACACTTCAAATACACTGAATTTCTTCTTGAACAGTGCATGGGAGAAGAGCGGCCAGTCTCATGTTTTAAATGCCAGCCCTCTCAGCCATCTCATTGGTGTTCCTTTGTCGCCTCTGTAGTGAATTATCACTCTAAAGAATAATTCAGTAGTGGCTTTGCAACTGCAAAAGACTTGTGTGTTCCCTCCTGTGATAAGGCAAAATTTTTCAGTGTTAACAAAGGGATTCTGTGCCTTTTTCCTAAAGGAAATCCCATTGTGGAATCTGGAAAAATATGTGGGACCTTCCAAGGTAGGAATGGCAAATGGGAAAACCAGGTGTGTGAGAGGAAACTGGGATATATCTGCCAAAAGAGAAACACCTCCTTGGATTTCTCCACTATTGCCTCAGGTATGTCCATTGAAAAACAAGGCTATTTTTGTAGTCAGTGAGAAATACTGGAGGGATGCCATATATACAGTGACAATATGTTGTCAAAATGAAAGGATTACACTTGTTGACCTGGGTCAAACACTGAGAAGACTTGAAGTTTCTTATTTTGAGGATGATATCTAGATATTTTTCATCATTTTGAAAAGATCCAAGGGAACTAAAGAGGGCAGTGTTATATGTTTAGTCATGTTGTCCAGACCACAAGATGCTAATGAATATCCTGTACTCTGAAAAATACAGTAATGATGTGTTCTGCTAAAAGATGTGAGCCAGAGTTCACACTCCGCCTGCTCTTTCTGACCTGGGTTTTTTTATATTCTGAAAGGAAAAATTCAGAATATGGGTCTGGCACCTTTTCCCAGTTGAGTTCCCTCTCTACCTGAGGCAGAATGGATCTTGTCTGTGTGAAGAAAGGTGTGCAATTACATCACCTGGGAATTCCCAGCCTGCAACCAACTCTACAATAACTCTTTCAATTATATGTATACTAATATATAAGATTATTCTTTGGCTCAGGGTATGAATGGCACATCATAGCTGGTGTCCTGTACATTCTGGCTGCATCCAGAGAGCTTGCTGGGGATGTTTTCTGACTCATGGTAACCTCCGAATCATGCCTGGATATTGTTCAGGGCAATGCAAGTTCGTGCCAGTCAAAACTGTGTCCAGGGAGCACTGAACAATGTAGCTGATTGCATGCCAACACTGGGTACCCATGCTACACTCTTCAGTTCACTATGTAGGTGCAGATTATGTGAACCTTCAAAGCTATGGAACATAGTTTTGTTGGCTGCTCTAATTTCACACCAAGAAATAACCTCTGGCTGAAGCATGTGGCATTTCTGCGCAGCTGGATTTTCTGACATGGCTAGTATAACATAAACACGTCTGGGGTTTCTGATACACGGCTGGGCTGTGCAGGAGCTCCAACTGTCTCCTGAGCACCTGGTGTTTCCAGAAAGTAATATGCAAAATCTCCCAAATTCAACAAGATAAATTCCCTATGTAGGAAAAGACACCCTCTTCTGTAAAACATGGCTGCACCCAGAGCCACACAGAGAGGGATTTAACACGGAGTTGTGTCCTGAAAGTTTGCATGCCAAATTCCTTAACATTTATTTAATCCTGGAAAAGTATTTTTCATTAGCTTCCAGCACAATTGGGGTGGAAAAATCTATTTTGTATTCTTTGTGGTCCTCAGGCTTTTGCTTCTCTCCTCTGCCAGTATGTGAGCCGGTATTTCAAATTCAAGTCAGTACAAGTGATTTTCTTTTGGACTAAAAGAAAACACTTAACAGGACTGCTCATTAATTGTTTGAAATGACCTTTTTAGGTGACTTAAAGCCTTTTAAGTGCCCCAGAGATTGGGTGGCCTATGCAGGTCATTGCTATAGAATTTACAGAACACCCAAAATATGGAAAGAAGCCCAGTCTTCCTGTAGAAAAGAAGACGGAGAGCTGGCGAGTATTCATAATCTTGAGGAGTACAGTTTTGCAGTGTCTCAGCTTGGGTACAGTAAGTATTTTATCTGGAATTACACTGTTACTATTATTAATCTTTTACTATTATTCCTTATTTGATCATTGTAAACATGATCGTAAATGTTTGTTGGGTTTTTTTAAGTATCCTTGGTCAAAAGTGGGCATAAGATGTAGTTGGTTGATTTTAAGGCATGCCCATATCTACAATTACCTTTGTGTTCCCAGAGCCAGAAGATGAGCTGTGGATTGGTCTAAATGACCTCAGGGTTCAAATGTATTTTGAATGGAGTGATGGGACGCCTGTGACTTATACCAAATGGCATCACGGAGAGCCAACCCACACACTGAATGAGGCAGACTGCATCGTTATGAAGGGAGAGGTAAAAATCCCTCTCCCATTTTCATGCTTTCTTCTGTCCTTTGTGCCCTTTCAAAGGAAAACTTGACAAAAAAAAAAATGGAAAAACAGAAAAAAGACAGGGGCTTGGAAGGTTTTTATGAACTTGATTTAATTCAGGATATCTTAGGATGGAGGGAGACTGAAGACCATATAGGGGAAGGTGTATGGTGAAGCACCAGAAGCAGTGCACTGCTTTGAGACTCAATCTGCCCTGCAATAAATCTCCCATCTGAAACTGGGCCAAGTAACTCATCATTCACATTCAACATGGCTGATCATAGCTGCATTGTATGGTTCTTGGAGTAAGGACTTCCTTGTTTCCCCTAAGACACTTAAAGTATAGGTTTATTAGGGCTACTTTGGAGTCTCATATCACTGGAGGCACAAGAAATTAGGTACAAAAAAATTTATCTTGCTTTATGCTCATCATAAAATGATATATGATACTACGAAAAGAGACTCAAACAATGCATTTTATGTATTTTATGCTTAGTTGAGCCAGCGTTTCCTTTCTATTGTCATCTGGTTATATGAACATAATAAATACTATGATGGTGAGAATAGAGTGGAACAGCATGTTTCCTTCCTGTTCACATCAGCCACTGAATCTTTAATAGCTGTAACCCTCATTCTCACACTTCTGAGGAAACGTGGCCCTTGCTGTCTCTATTGTGTTCCTTGTTTTGGAGCTTTGGAGAACAAGGCAAAGAAGACAGCTGAACTGACCTCAGCCATTCAAAGAGAGAGGGGTTCATTCTGAGGATGGTGATTACTTTTGTTGGATCTGTATTTCTCTAGATTTCTCTTCTCTTTGTGTTTTCTTCTTACTGTGCTCAGGATGGATCCTGGGCTGACAGTGCTTGCGAAAAGAAACTCGGCTATGTCTGTAAAAGGAAACCGTTGGCAGAACAAGCAGAAGATGAGGTTACTTACCCAGGTTGCCAGAAAGTAAGTGTAAAACCAAAGCAGTGAAAGGCTGTTGCTTCTTACTCCCATGATGGTATCATGAAGTCAATTATTTTGACTGTTCTTGGTGGAGCCCTAGAAAACTGCTGATGTCTTTTGTACTGATACTTCTTAGACTAATGGGGAAAATTTATCTTAATTTAACAGAAAAGTAGATTGATTTTTTTTCCCATTCCCTTACATGAGCACTCCCCTCAGCTCTCTCCTAGTGCAGAAGTGGTCACTTCATCCATAAAAGCCTTTCTCTGCAGATCTTGTCAGTATTTTTTCACGCTATAGCCCACTGGTCTTGGGTTGCATGCTGCATTCTTTGGTTCAATCAATCCACCACAGGGGGCAGGAGTATGTGGGCTGACTTTTGTTGCAGATTGTAGCCTCCAGCAACAGCTACACTTGCATAATGAGAAGGCAGAGCAGGCTTTACACAAGGAGCTTCAAAGCGGCTGTGAGAGTGCTTGCCACCTCCAAGTCATAGCCATGGCTCACTGCTCACAAAGACCCCTTTTGTGTCCTTTATCAAGGGGCGAGACACACAGTTGTGGAGACAAAAGCTATGTTTGATTACCCTCTGTTTCTTCTCATGGCTTCTGAGGTTAATTTTGACCTGAGATGTGGTATTAGTGTGCCTTTTAGAAGTGTATTGTGGTGTGCCATCTGACAGCCCCTCTTCTGCATCTCTGCTGTTGACACTGGCAGGGCTGGATGAAGCACGGCTCCTACTGTTACTCCATGGGTCAGTTGCCAGCAACTTTTTCAGAAGCAAAACAAATATGTGAAGAAAACAAAGGTTACTTGGTTACTGTGAGAGACAGGTATGGAAACATAATTCTTGTCCTTTCATAGGTGCAACCAGGCTGGAAGGACCAAACAGAAATCTCTTCTTTGCGGTTGTCCAGTGGCTGGTGTGGTACCACTCCTTTGCTGGGAAATTCACGTTAGAACTGAAGAAGTGTTACAAAATACATCAGGGTCTTTTATGCCATCAATATAAGCATTCAAGCAATTGCTATTACGCACCTACGCTGTTGTTGACTGGGTTTTTTAATCAATAACCCCAGATTGCCAGATTGTTTAAAACTGATTGAACTAAAATTAAATAAGCATGCAACTATTTATTTTTTCTGAAGATGAGCTTTTCAGCCTTTTCTTTGCAATAGAAAGATCCAGAGACACACTCCTTTTTAGAATAATTTAAACATCTAGACATTATCATAAAGCTCAGTAAAACACTGTAGCACTTATTTATACAGAATGAATAATATTATGTACATTAATACTACTACTGTTTGGCTTATGTTCATTGTGCCTTACAAAATGAAAATAGAATCACTCTAAATTCTAAGCATGATTTACATTACCAAAATAGAAAATTAAAATTAATTTACATGACAATGAAATATAAATAAAATTAAAAAAATCTGATTATATGACAATTAGAACGTCTTCAGTCCGTACCGATCTTTCCTCACGTATTAACAAGTCACCATAACTTTATCAGATTTGCTACAATGAACTGTTTGAAGAAATGAACAAATTATGATAAAATGTGATACATCTGATTGGTACTTACTCTTTGCAGGTACGAACAAGCTTTTCTGACTTCTGTAATTGGATTAAATCCAGCAAAGTATTTCTGGATTGGTCTCTCAGACACGGAGGAGCAGGGGACGTTCAAGTGGGCTAGCGGGGATGTGGTCACCTTCACACACTGGAATGCAGGAATGCCCGGTATGTGCCATGGGGGCCACCAGCTTTCCACTGTGTGGATCCAAGCAATGAGTGCTTGAATAGTAGTTTAGAAACTCTTGTGGCATAAAGTGGCAGAAACACCAGTGCAGCTTTCCCTTGTGCTAAAGGGATTAAATCCAGGGCCATGGTAACTCCTTCCAGTAGACTACCTGGGACTGCATGTCTCTATTGATATCATTCACTCTTTGTTGTTTGATAGTATTGATAAATGATTCATAGTATAATGTAAAGAGAATAAAATATCTAATGTATTTATAATGTGAAAATGATAAAATTTCTCTTCATGATTTAATTGAAATGCATGTGAGCAACTGTGAGCAATTGGCATCCAAACATAGTGGGGACAGGTTACTCTTCAGTAAGTAACATGTGCTTTGAAAAGACACAGGTATTTATCAATAAGGTCTGAAAATTTTGTTTCATAAAGGAAGGGAGCCAGGCTGTGTGGCCATGATAACAGGAACTTCAGCTGGATTATGGGATGTTTTGAACTGTGAAGAAAACAACATGTTTCTCTGCAAGCAGCTGGTAGAAGGAGTGACACCCCCTCCTCCTCCAACAACAACCCCTCTCCCATCATGCCCAGAGGGATGGCAATCTGTTCCTCAGAGCAGTTCCTGCTTCAAAGTAGGCATTTAATTTCTGAATGCAAATGTTTGTCATTTCAAATGGGAGTATATTTCATGTACTTATAGAAGGGGGATTTCACCCTGCCTACCTGATAGGTAGTCTGTGGTAACACGTCTCCAGTATCACCAAATAGTGTGGCTGGGAAGTGTTAGGAAGTGCTGTATATATGTTGAACCGAAGTTTGGAGTCTGAGATCACAGGAAAAGCAAAGTTGCCATAATCAAATTTGCTAGATGACCACAAACTTATGGTTGCACAATTAAATAGTAAGTGATAAAACTAGAGACCAGGAGACCAGAAGAAAGATAGAAGCCCAGAATTCTGTTTCTAAATTTCAGTAATATCCAGCACAGTATTTAGTGACCCACTTTTTATAGATTTTTCAGGAAGGAAGGGAGAAAATGCAAACATGGTTTGGTGCAAGAGATTTTTGCAGAGCCATTGGAGGAGATCTGGCATGTATCCACAGTGAAGAAGAACAAAACCTAATAGCTGGCTTGTGAGTATCTGAAGAGTCTATTGTTTAAATATGACCAAAAAAAAATGAATAATCACCTTTCTGAAAGATAGAAATGACCAATTTCTGCTTTGCAAGATTGTGTATATCTTTGCAAAGTGACAGAATGAAATGGGTAGAAAGAGGTAACCAAAAGGATTTCTTGGTAGGCCTCTTGGAAGGTGGTGTTATGCATTGAAGTAGCCTGAACATAACGCAAAAAATGCAAGAAGGATCATCAAAATTGGTTTCAGCTGAGTTTAGTTCAAAGAGATCAAACTGATCTTTTTAGCTTATTTGTATTTGATCAGTAGATGAAATACTCTTGAGCAAAGCAAGAGTTTGTGCTGTTTACCTTCCTTAATTATGGAGGAAAACTGGGGGACTGAACCTGACCTATTGATGTGCTTATACAAATGTTTACACCAAGCCTATGTGTACAGATGGGTCTGAATTTGGATGTTTAAGCTACTTGGTGGAATCAAGTAAAAATATTAATTTAACTTAGTATTTCTGGACTCGTGACTCCCGTGATCTTTCCCATGAAGCTCTGCGTTTCACTGCCATATGCAGTGCCAGGGCATTTTTTGTCACATAACAATTGAATGATTACTTTATATGAATGTCTCAAATAATACTTCAAGCATCAAAACATGTCAAACATGAGAATAATGTATTGATATACCTCCTCCTTCTCTATTTCACACTGTGTCTGATTGTCTATATTTGTAATCATTCAGAAAGAGGGATTATCTTCACTTATCTTACTGGATGGGTTTAAGTGCTTTGGACTCCGACAGTGGATTTACATGGAGTGATGGCTCACCAGTGAGTAAATAATTTATTTTCCCAGCTTTTTGTCTAATTTCCACTGGATGTCTTGGCAAACATCTCTCTCAACCCCTCCTGTTTTTATCTTTTGATAGTTCATAGTTTTAGATAACAGTATGACATTAAGAGTAATGAAATAACACTAAGGGTGCTGGAGTATCTCTCTTGATCTAAGGAAATCTGGTTGTACTAATCTCTATATTCCCATTTGTCGTTTTCTGTTAAAAATAATTTTGTATGTCTACACAAGCTAGGCTTTGTTTCCTTTGCTGTCTAAAGTAGATGCGGTCTGCAGGGCCCAAGTCGCTATGACAGCGCTGATGAATTATCTTAGTTTGAAACATCTGAGCAGGATAAGCAACCCAGGGGTCAGAGGGCGCTACTTAGATGCTTCTTTTACTTTTAGATGCTTGACAGAAGAACTTCATGTCTCCTGATAACAAAGAAGTCAACAACTTCTTGGCTGACTAACAGGGCTTATAAATACACAGGCAAATCATGCTATGCAAGGGTCATGTCCTTCTTGTTGCAAGGTCTGGCATCAAAGCACAAGACAGGCCATAAAATCAAATGAAGTACATTCTTCTTTAACAGGATGATATATAAGATATTTGTTTCCCTTTAAAAGAAAGCCTGTAACAAGGATGTGTTTCCACCATAGGTAAATTTTGAAAAATGGGAACATGGAGAACCAAACAATTATGATGGAAATGAAAAATGTGGCGTGTTTAATGGCTATAGTTACATGAATTGGAATGATTTGTTTTGTGAACATATGCAAGGCTATGTTTGTCAAATAAAAAAAGGTAAGATAACTTTCTTCCTTCAACAACTTTTAGAGGCATATAGGAATACTCTTTCCAGGTCAGATTACACTATTTGCATGTATCAGAGCCAGATGTACTATCAAACACAATGAAATGCTTAATGTATTTTAATTTAAGTAAAAGCAGTTTAAAACAATGACTTCATCTATGAGAAGCACATGTAAGTCTGGGATGTATATGCAGCAGGTTAAAGAAGTGAAATACAGAAGATTAAATTTGGGTATAGTTCTCTATCCTTAACTTGCCATCAGCACTAACAGGGTATTTTGCTGAATGTAACACCTTTTTGTCAGATATTCTGAGAAACTGTGTGACAAAATTAAGCATACTGAGTAAGATCAATTTTATTACTGGGAATTAAAATGCTAACACCTGTATAAATATATTTCATTGAGAGCTGTCTGAGAAACATACTCTGTTGTTGATTTAAATTTCAGGAGCACCACTGAAACCAGAGCCTGCTTCTATGTTCAGTAAGTCTCGTAGTTCCAATAACAGAAATTAATTAACATATAATGATGTTAATTTCTATGACAGACTGCTTGATGCTTTATCTTGCAGATTATGAATACGTTGTTGGTGAAGATGACTGGATAATATATAATCACAAGGAATACTACTTCAGCAGGGAACCACTGCCTATGGAAAGAGCCAGGGACTTTTGCAAGAAGAATGGTGGTGATCTTGCTGTCATTGAGGGTGAAAGTGAAAAGAATTTTCTTTGGAAATATGTAAGAAACATGTTTTATGTAGAAAAATGCACCGTTCTGTCCTGCACTGAGGCACCTTTTTCACTGGCTTGTGAAATACTAGAAAAGGGTCTCCATCATAAAAAAATCAGTGCCACCTTTCACAGGCTTAGGAGCTTTACCATAATCATTATTTTGCTAAATTGCTACATGTAGACAAATTCTCAACTTCTCAAGGACGCTGTCAGGGTGCAACCATTGAAAACCTTGCACTGTTTCTTTTTCATTCCATTCTGCTTTTAAAAAAAACTTAAATACTAGAATTTTGAGGAAAATTCTGCACTTTGCAGTTCAGGCGCAGAATTCCACATCTGCATAACTATGCAGTTGTGCAACTGAAACCAAAGCAATTTTTGAGAGCTTGTTTATTTTATTTGAAATCTGTTTTCTTGCAGCTCATTAAAATTCTTTTTTGTTTTTGTTTTTGTTTTTTTGGTTTGGTTTGTTTGTTTTTTGTTTTAGGCTTTCTATAAAGACTGGGGAAATAGTTTTTATATTGGCTTAAGTGTGAGCCTTGACAAGACATTCGGGTAAGTAAAAAGCAATTAAGTTTGCCAGACTCATAATGTGAATATTTGGCATGGCTGTCTCTAAGAGACTATTGAAGTTTAATGACAGCCACAACCTGTCTACAGACATGTTTTGGCATAAAGTTTCAAAATATGATCCTGGTCCTCAGGGAAGCACTTCTCACATAATATTTTCACTATCTATTTCGTCTTCTTTTGGTTCTAAACGCTGCTTTTGTATTGCAAGGCTGAGATGTTCACTCACAGTCAGTGCAGTGGCACTCCCTTTTCTTTGTTAGATGGAAGATAAAATTGACATTACAGAATATTCAAATATCAAAGAAAAAAAAACCCCTCAAAACCTGCAGCAAAGTCATTATGGTGTTTTTTAGAGTTGAAATTTCAATACTGGAGAACATTTGTCTGGAAGGTAATTTCCAAATGGTTATACTGTCGGAGCCCAGGGCAGGACAGCTTCAAGCTACATGGAGTCATTATTCTTCTACAAATGTCTTGGGAAACAAAATATCCTGGGAATGTCCTAAATCTCCTCTGGAGCCTTAGATGAGTTATAGACACATATCTCCTGTGGCGCTCTTTTTCCCTTCCCACTCCCTGTCTCTTTTTAGAGAGACTACTCTTGGGATTTGAAGCTTGGTCGTGTGAGTCTCAGCCTCTTCATTTCAATCTTTCTTGTGTTGCCTCAGGATGTCTTTCTTGGCCACAAGCCACAGAGACTGGACAGTCTCATATCCTGGGGCTCCAGCTTTCTACATAATGCCCATTGCTCAAAAAACATTGTTTGTCCAGTTCTCCATTGCTTCCTCACCAGTTTCATCCTCCTCCCTGCTGGATGGTGGTGCTGCTATTTGTCTTTATATTTTTCCTGGTTTATTATGTACTGGTTTTTTCCTATTTAGCTTGGGAGATTTGCAAGTGGAAGCAGCTAGGCATCCTGCTGAATTCCTTATTTGTAGTTCACTTGCAAAAACACACATACAGTTACTTAGTCTCCAAAACTGGAAAACCACTAAATTGCCCTAGAACTGATGTCTGACAGCTCTTGGTCTTGGCAGACTACCCACCTGACTTTCCTCCTTCCAGCACACTGGTGCTTTTTCACTTTTTCTTGGCGACTTTTTCAGAATAAAATGTGAATCACCAAGCTAGGAAATTATTTTTGCATAACTGAAAGCAATAGCTGTACAATATTAAAGATTTCCTTTGTTTAACAAAATGGTTCCAAGTGGTCCCTGGTACGTGCAAAGCTCTCTCTTACCCTACAAGATCTTATAGTATTGCTTTTGGACCCAAGAATGTACTAAAACAGGCTCAGATTTCTGTTTCTGTGCTCCACAGAAAGCTAGGTCCAGTGCCACATTGCTGTGTTTCCTGCAGGCTATCAATGCTCAGAGACCAAGAAAGGCTAGGACCACCAGTTGAGATGGTTAGTTCAGACCTGGTCCAGGTCAACAGAATAGGCAGTTGATATAATGATATTTTTGCAAATTCAAAAGTGGAAGGTCTTGGTTTTCTTTTACAAGAGAACAACATGTTCATAAGCTGGGATAATAGGAAACTTAAAATACAAATCTCAACTATGTCCTTTACAAAGAAATGGTAACTAATTCAACTAAGAATTATAATTCCTCTAAATTATGGCTTTCAGGTGGATGGATGGATCTCTGGTGAACTATGTTGCCTGGGCTCCAAATGAACCCAATTTTGCAAATAATGATGAAAACTGTGTGGTCATGTATACCCAGACAGGTGGGTGCTGTAACATTCAGTCTGCAGGTGTAGCATAGGTTTGGGAGGGCTGCTTGTGCATTTCTATGTATTTAACCCATTGGATTATATTTGCAAATTGATTCTTAGCTTTGTCAGAAAATTTTAACATGAACAAATCAGTTAAGCATCAGATGATTTGCAGAGAGAATCAGTACCGGTTTTCCTCTAACCTCTATCCATTTTATGACTATCTTCTATGGACATCAACTGTCTGATACCATTTGTGCAGTTCCTAATAATCTAGGATTTGAGCATATCTTTGATTGTTGCTAAACAATACTATATGCTATTTTAATTAAAGTGAATACAAGCATCCATTAATACAGGGAGTTGGAAGTAATTGTGCTTACATTGGCCAAACAGTCTTCTTTTGAGCAGTTACTATCTTTCACTTTTTAGCATTTCTAGCCACAAAATTTGTAGGTGAGGTGGTTTTCCTCAGCTCTATTAGAAGTCAATGGGAGGAAATGAACACTTCAGGGAGCAAATGCTATGTATGTCCTGTTTGGGAGATCTTCTTTATGATAAGATGAATTATGTCCTTAACGTCACTGAATTATGAAAATTTCTCCATTAAACATACGGTGTGATTAGCTCTGCTGTAAATAATTTCCTTGTGACTGTCTGCAGCTAATGAAATGAATGTCATTTTTTTATTCATTCCTGATCCATAAAATAGGGATGAGGATGTTAATGTTATACTCTTACATCACACTCCTGTAGGCAGAAAATTGCCAAGAAGACTATAAGACTGTGAGAATCTCAGGTAGTAAGGTAACAAAGATCAAGTACCTTATATAGACAGAGTGATTCTATAAGTCTTATAGATCTTTACAGAGGTGAACTAAGCCTTTGAACTAAAACTCAGCTTTCATAATGATATGGGTTTGCAATATTGAAATATTTCTGTTCTCAGACAAAATATTCATATGCTGAATTTTGCTGGAAACCTGGATATTTCTGAGGAACATATTTAAAGATTAGTCATTATCTCTGGGGGAGAGAAATACTAGCAAAAGACACTTTTTATCCCAGTCTCAGTTGCACTTTGTTTTTCTTTTATTCTAATTTGCTTTCAGGTACATGGAATGATCTCAACTGTGGCAGCGTTGAGTTATTCATCTGTGAAAGGCTTAACTCTACTGTTCGTCCAACTGTTGCTCCCACTGCAGCACCACCACCAAAGGGTGGGTGTCCAGAAGACTGGCTTCTCCTTGACAACAAGGTACAGTATGAAGTGTCAGTATATTGTATTTTGAAAATAACAGAATGAAAACAATCTGATTGAGTTTTTCACTGTATCAGTGAAAACCCTGTACCAGGGGTTTCAGTTATCACAAAATAAATTCTGATTGTATATATTTGAAGACTCTGAAAATATTATTCCTGAAATAGAAATTATAGCCTCTATTGGGATCACAGCAGTTATTAAGGAGGCCATGAGACGCACCAGAAGAAAGCTTCATGTCATATATTTGCTGGTGTTTTGTGTTGCCAAGGATGGCTGAACAACTTTACTTATTTGGAGCTGTTGTATATTCTCATATATTGTCACAGGTTGCCTGGACACTTAGTCCTTTGCCTACTGTGCACTCACTCTTAAGCCACAAGGGTGCCTTCTCTTGAGAAAATTTACCAGTCTTTTTTCTATAACCAATCATCTGTTAAGGTTTTTAAATAAAGCTGCAGCACATTTTATTACGTAAGAGCACTCTTAGCCTTCTCAAAGGACAAAAGTTCAGGATAAGAGCCTGTATAGATTATCATCAGTGAAGCTATAAAAGCTAATTGCCCCCGAATTGCCTGATTAACTTTTCAGTTGCATGCTTTAATTAGCACATTTCAGTTGTGCTTGACTCTGACAAAGCTGTCTAATGACATCTTGGTTAAAGCATATTACAAGAAATTGCAAATTTGTGGTTTTCTTTGTAATGTCAAAATCATTCTCTTTCTGTGATTGATTATCCTGTGACAACAAAACTTGGTTTGTCAAACAGGGCAGCAGAAGCTGAGATGTTCAGAATCAATGATGTATCTTCAACTTGCTTGTTTTCTGAGATCTTCTTAGGTATTCCTCCCATGAAGTCATACCTCAGAAGTGTGCTCAGAAGCTTTAACATAAGTTTTACTAAAACATTAGACTGACATACTCTATCTCTAAGTGTATGCTAAAATACTGGGTTTTATACTAGTTTTCTACTATAGAACTTCTCTTTTATAAAGACCTAAAGACAAATCAGATGTTACTGTTAAGTCATCTAATTTCCTTTTTTGCTTAAAATATCCAGCTTATCTTTTTTGTTACAAACAGAGACGCTTTCACCAGAAATAATAATGCCATCCATTTACAGATTTGGCACACTTCTCTTTTTCAGTGTTTCAAAGTGTTTGGCTTTAATGAAAATGATACGTTGACATGGCACGCTGCGCGGAACAATTGCATTGATTTTGGAGGAAACTTGGCTACTATATCAAGAAAGGAAATGCAAGGTATAAAGTACCAATGTTTTGATACTGGATGACACATAAAGTAATTTCTGATAAACAGATTAAAACAGGTGTTATAGCTTCTAAAATATATACTGTTATTTATGCCATAGTAATGTAAAGATATGTTGAAAGAGAAATTACACCTTTGGAAAATTGCTTGCATAGGTTTTAGTGTCTTGACTAGTTTAAAATCATAGCTTTGGGATTAATATAGGACATACAAAAGAACTCATATTATGATTTTATATTAGGGGCTTGTCATATAATAAAATGGTTGGTTTTGTTTTGTTTTGTTTTTTTTTAAAGCGTACTTGTGAAGCTAGCACACAAAGGGAGTAATATCCCAACCAAATCACTATGCACCTAGCTGCTGAGGCAAATGTTGTGGGTGTCAGTGGAGGACACATCCTCAGGCAGCAGAAAGCTCCAGTGCTGGAGTCCCCACTTCCCCCTGTTCCCCTTGCTCTGCTGGACCTCAGCCTCCTCCCCTTGCTGCTCAGCGTGTTACAGGATTTTAATGAGACTTCATGTTTGCTCCGGAAATGTAATGCCTCAGGTCCTGAGGGCTGCACATGGACCATCTCCTAGATCACCCCATCAGTGCCTGTGGTTTATATCTTTTTCTATAGCAAAGGAAGGACATTCTTCTAGTGGAAAACCAGCCTAGGCAGCAGCTAAGGGAAACAGCATCTGACCTTCCAAAAAGATGAGATCCCAGTACATACATATTTGGATATTAAGTGGTTTTATTTGTGTTATGCCTATTTGGAAATGAAGTTATCAAGTCTGGTTACAAAGAAGTTGTCAAAGAAAAAAAGGAAGTACACAGTCTGTAGACTCATTTTCTACGAGCCAAGGTTTAGTGTATTCATGTTAATTTCTGTAATGCCATTAACATGTTTTCCCTGCTTCCTCAGATGATGAGCAACATGGGAGAGTGTACACATAAATTCACATTTTCTTAAAAATTTTCCCATCTTTGAAGTTTAGAAATATTCTGGCTTTAACATCTTGTGACTGTGCATTTTTTTTTTTATTTTTTATCATAAGATTGCCACCTTATTGAAAAAGAGAAAACAAAAAATCATTATCCTGGTTCCATGCACCCTACAGTCTGCACTGTTGGGAAAGGTGCATTCAGTTTCACTCCTTGTACAATTTTCCTGTTTTCCTTCAGCTTCCTTCATGTCCCTCTTAAAAAATGCTGCAACTGATGCTTGGATTGGACTGAATGACATAAATCAGGAGCACACATACTTGTGGACAGATGGAAGCCCAGTTTACTATACAAACTGGGCAAAAGGTTCCCGAAGTTATTATAGTAAGGTAAACATTAATATTTGTTTCTCACTTAAACATTATAACTCTGGTAGATGAATAAAATGTCATGCATTTTCCTGTAACGTAGCTGCAACTGTATTTTCTGTAAAGTTTCCTTTATGAAGATTTTTAGTAATCCTGTTGCCTTTTAAAACCAGAGGGGTCATGTGGGAGATCTACCTTCACACATTTTTTATTAACTTAACTTCTGTGGTTTTGTCGTGATTCTGTATGAATCCAGCAGAGGTTTGGAAGTATTATTCAACACTCAGACAAGTGAGAAATTTCTGTCACTTTACTATGACTGATCAGGGATTCAAATAAGCCACAGCATAGCAGTAACTGTAAGTTTGAGATATGGTGAGTGTTATTTAGGATTGATGAAAATACCCAGATGACTGTGAGTATGTACATTTCTTGGCACTGAGCTTATAAAGATAAATTCAGTTAACAAAATTCTCAAACGAAGGATCTCCTCTCTTAATTTTGTCTTCTTCCTTTAATCTTCCTTCTGAAAGTTCTTTTCTCCGTGCTGTGAAATTTTCAGCACTGCTATACATTTTTAATTGCAAGGCAAAACTGAGTGTTATTCAAAAATAATAAAATGACTAGTGTAGAATACTGCTCGAAAGTGCTATTTCTGTACTCCTGTGCTAGCTTTACCAAGCTTCTCTCTTTTTCATGACGGAATTTCTGAGTTCAGCTAAAATGGGAAAAAGGTCTGTGAGGTCCAGCCCCTGCTGCCATTCAGGCTAAATGCTTATTGTCATATTACTGCTCCTGACCATTGCTTGTTTGAGTTCGTACAGATGACTTTCGTATAATTCATCTGTGTGGGTCTGTGTGTGATAGCTGTGTCTGTATGGCCAGAAGGAGCACGAGCGTTTCTTACCTATCTACATCTTTTCCTTGTGAATCTCATTTACCCTGTAGGAAGACTGCGTCTTTATCACAAAGAACCCTATTGAACGGGCAGGAAAATGGAAAGATGAAGACTGTACAACAAGCAAAAGCTACATATGCCAAAAAAATTCAGGTGAGTTTTATTTCATCACTTCCTAGTACAGGTGAATTTTGTGATTATGTCAAACTGGTATTAAAAATGTCATTCCTGTATTGAACCCTATTTTAATTGAAATTAATCTGACACTGTTACAGGGACTGCAGGCTATTTTAACAAAATCAACACAAATTTAATTTTTTTGGAGAAAAACTCTTAACTTTTTCCTGTTTTAAGGACTAGACCAATGAATTAATAAAATTAAAAAACTGGATCATCATGTATTTTATTATTTTTAGTGATCAGATCAGGGAGAGAGAGAGAACAGGACTTTGTTTTAATGGGGATAAATTCTTCAAAACTGTTCCTTGTAAAAAATAAAACAAATGCTAATATGCCATGGAAAAAGTGAAGGAATTTTTCCCTTTAATGCCCTACATCGTTGCAGTATGCTTTGGGAAGGCCTGGAGCTTACAAGACATGTTCCTAGAGGTGATATAGTTGTTTATGTCAAAAGGTCATTCTGAAAAGAACTAAAAAGTTTTGTCATAGAAGATGAAAGCATGGCTTTCGTCCCTGCAGTGATAGTTGGGACACATCTTAGTTTGTTATTCCAGCCTCTCTTATTTACTTGACTATTCAAGTACACCAGATCTTCTCTCAGGTATATGTATAACCAAGATAAAGCATTTGACTTTTCATTTTGTCTGTTTGCTTATTACAGATCCCAAACTGCAAAGCTCCCAACCTGTAGTTCCAATGTTTGGCTATAACAAATATGGCGAAGATCGTTATGCCGTCATCAACTACAAAATGAGCTGGGAAGAAGCAGAGAAGAACTGCAGAGACCAGTCTTCAGAGCTCACCAGTGTTTTGGATCCTTATGCTGAATCTTACCTTTGGTTACAAATATTAAAGCACGGGGAGCCTGCATGGATTGGTCTTAACAGCAACACGGTGAGTCCACTAAATTCTTGTGGCAATCATATCACTACCCTAGATTGTCACAGATCAGCCATATTTCTTGCTCAGAGGTTGACAGGATCCTCTGCTTTTTGCTCCCGTGTGAGTGCTGTTGGTCAGATCTGTGAACATGTGGCAGACATCAAAACCTTGCTTGGCCATAATGTAAGGAAGAGCCGTGCTGCCACAGCCCACATTTCAAAAGCCACTGAGGACGTAGCTGCAGTAGACAATGGCTTCAGCGGTAAGAAGTGGCTGTGAGGTTTCCATTTCCTATGCTATGGTCTACCACATGCTTATGTAGGGGAGCATTGCCATTTCTCAAGACATGTTTTGGAGCACACCACAGAAAAGACTGATTAAAAATAGTTCATTCTTTGTGAGGTTATTTCCAGTTTTGGTTTAATTCACAGCCTAGCACTACAAGAGCTTGTGATGAGCAATAGGGAAAATGGGAAGAGGCAGTGTAGAGGCAGGAACAGACATCTGGCAATGAGGACACCTTAGGCTGGTTTTTGGAACTGAAGCCAGTGTCTTCAGAAATACTGCAAACAAACTCAGTCCATGAAGAGTGAGAAGGTCTGAAAAGGGAAACATCTATTAGGGGCATGTAAAGAGAACACGAAAAAAGAAGACGTAGTAAATATTTGTGGAACTGGAGTTGTAAGGAAATCAAGAGGAGAAAGGTAGAGCTGAAGCCTGGTGGGACACAGGACTAAGAGAGGACACAGGTGCTTAAGTGAGAGGAACTGGTGCCTCACTTCAGCTGGAGCTGGCACTGGGGAACTAGGATTAGACAGGAACCTGGGATGAAACGTGGCCAAGGACTTCAAAAGAAAAGTGACAGGAAAGGAAGCGGCACAAAGAACTGGATGGGAGCCTGACGCCAAGCAATGCAGAAAGGAGTTAGGCTGCGCAGAATTCAGGTGGCAGGAGCCATGCATGTGACTCATGTTGGTCATCCTCTGCAAATAGCGGTGAAATCCACTGAAAAAATCCCCACAAACGTAGCTTGTCTTCAGTAGCTGGTCCTTGCAAGAAACTAGAAGCCTAGAATAAGCCCTGTTAGCATGGGTGGCAAAGGTCTGTGGTGTGCGTCCCATGAGAAACATCATTAATGCTCTTCTTTCTAGTGGAACTTCTACTTTTTGTATTTGTTTCTAAATATAGAGGGAAGGCTGTGTCAGAGCAATACTAACAGTGGTTTCCCTTCAATCTTTATTTGACCTGTGTGTGTATGTGCATTCCTTTGATAAAATCTGCAACTTTATATTCACATTTGTTATTGCAAGGACCTTTGTCCAGTTAGCTCATGAGATGAATGGTGTATATTGCGTAATGTAGATTGTGCACTAAATGAACATCTGTAGGACCACTGCCCTAATTGCTGTGGAGAGTGGAAGCCTGGGCCAGACTGATATGTCTTCATGGCAGAGGACTAATTGATTTTGTGCAAGAAACTGTGATTCTGTTTTTTTCCTAATTTTTATATACCTTCATGTGGACTCTTAATGTTCTTTCAATCTGATGCTTGTAAATGACACAATCTTTATTGTTATTTGCTTTTAGACTAGTGGCCGTTACACATGGTCAGATAGAAGGAGGAGCAGGTATCATAACTGGGCCATTGGAGAACCAAATAAGAACACAGCCTGCGTTTATTTGGATATGGATGGGTTTTGGAAGACAGCATCTTGCAATGAAACATTTTTATCAATCTGTAAACAATCCAATGGTAAGTTGTAAATGGAAGAAATGTGTTTTGGGAGGCTAGAATTTAAATTAATCGCTTTATTTGAATGCAGCTTTCCCACAAGTGCAAAGATTGTGATAGATAGTATATGCCTTGTGATAAACTATTGCTTTCGTTACAGAAGAACTCTCACATCCAGTCTGTCTTGAGTGATTCCCAGACATTTCAAATCACAAGCTAGTCAATATATGCACATTGTAAAGGCAACTTCAATATTTCATGCCACATGCAATAATTCTTTTCTGCACCCTTGGTTGTCAAGACCTGCAAATATATTTTTATATTTAAAAATATCTTCCATAATATTGGGAGATAAGAAATTTCTCCCAAGTAGCAGCTATATTGATTTGTTTAAAGGATAAGATCCTGGGAAGCTTCTGTTGAGATACATTAGAACTCAAATATTGCATCTAATTTCCAAGATATTTTAAATTATACATGAAATTTATGATCTTTGCATCATACTTCAGAACAAATTTTATATTCATTCAAGCTCTGCTTTGGCTTTGATCAGCAGTGCAATAGGCTACTTTTATGTAGTTTAGGATGTATGTATGTGGGAGGGTACAGACAGCTTCTCTGACTGACCTCGCTACAAACTGCTACACAAGCCACTGGCTTGGGGTGGTATTGAAATCCTCTAGGTATACTGACTCATTCCTTATACTGTTTCACATGTTTTAAGGAAAAATTGCCTTGCTGAAGACAATTGGAGTTAGACTGCTGTAAGCCTTCTTTAGCAGACTGGAGAACCAGCTCCAACCAGTATAGTTTATTACCAGTTAGCTCAATCTTTTATAATTGCTTAAGTCTATGGAATAGTACCTTTTCTGGAATGACTGTCAAACTGGTAGGGCTGGCGAGCAGTGCAGGAATACAAGCTTACCTTGGCTTTTAAGACCCCACTGAAACCTGTGTGTCTTTTTAATAGAGTTAATTCCTAGTGAACCACCACAGCTTCCTGGAAACTGTCCCGAACCAAAGCGTGGTAGATCATGGATTCCCTTTCGTGGTCACTGCTACTATGTTCACACTACTTCTGAGGAAAGCTGGCCTGATGCATCCATGACATGTATTCAAATGGGTAAAAGCCTTTTTTTCATTAGGATATTTTACAGATTGTTTTTGTGCTTAGTTTTTTAATCCAGAAAGAAGAGATAATACATAGATGCGTGTGTATGTATATCAATTAAAAGCTACAGCTAATTTAAATTTATTATCAAGCATTTCTATTATGTGAAAAGGCTGATCATGAAATATGTCATGAATGTTGTCTGAGATAATTCATTTCTAATGGAAAATCTTGCTGAATTTGGATGTAATATTTAATTGATATTTTTAGGTGCTTCTCTGGTTTCCATAGAAGATTCTGCTGAAATGGACTTTCTCTTACTTTATTTGTCTCCACTTGCAAGTGACTTCAGAAAGTTTTGGATAGGATTGTTCAAAAATATTGATGGTAATTGTTTCAATGCATATTGAGGTGAAAATAAACACTAAAACAGAGAGAATGCTAAATAACATTAACATACTAAATACTAATCCAATAAATAATCAGGGAGAAATCAACTATTATATGTTTATTAACTTTTCTGCTAAAATTCTTAAAACATAAGCCATGCTTTTTACATCTTTACTGTGATTAGAGTATATTTCTGCCTGTAAAAGATTCTAGCTTAGCACTGCAGTTGATTAAAAAGTTTCCTGTTGCTTTTTTTTACTCAAATTGCTTGACATTTAACCAGTGTTAGTCTTTTAAGAAAAATGTTGTCTTGTAGTTAAAAGCTGAGGCAACCTGAAATTGGAATCCATTTCTAAACAACACAGGGGACAGCAGCTGATATGAGCTGCCTGGCAACATTTCTTACTCTGTTTTTGTGGGTTTTTTTTAATTACAAATCTGATCCTGGTTTGTATGTCACAGCAATTAGGCAATTATGGGAGACTTTAAGGGTACATCTCCAGAGCAAGTCTAGACTGGGCTGCAGTGAGTGGCCTTGGCCATAGTTGCCCAAGTCCCTGTCTTTCCCCACCAGCAGTGGCAGGCACCTTATTGCATGGTGGGCCAGGTTCATCTGTTCTAGTTTAAAACTAACAATACAAATGCAGTGATTTGGTCCTGGCCTGGCCCACTACACTGCCACCAGAGGCAAGAGGAAAGTGCAGTTGCAAACAGTGGGAAGGAGGGGGTGGCATTGCGGCAGTTGCGAGTTATATCACGATATACTGCTATGAAAGCTCACCCCGAAGGAACAAAGATGGCAATTACTCCTATGTGATAAGCCTCAGCAGGAGATGAACAGGGAGGTCTCCTTAGGGAGCTAATTCAGTCTGCAAAGATAATTGATTAATCCAGCTCTGATAAAGCAGCTGTTCTCTGGTTCTGGATACACAAATAAAATCTCGGAGCAATATGCATCCACTGCAGTACATGGCTCCCAGGCACAGGCTTCAGCTAAAAGTCCTTGGATAGTGTGGGCATGTCTTCCTTACATCACTGACAGCCATGGCCCTGAAGACTACTGGAGTTAATTTTGTCTGTGAGCACTTGCATTTGTTACACTCCCATCTGAATCTCTCTGGTTGTTAAAAGAGTGAGAAATGAGCCCTCTGTGATACTAATTTAATCAACTATTAAATTCCATATCTGATGTCATTGTGCCTGGTAGACTAGAAATGACTCCTTACTTTATTCACTCACTAGTTAATACTTTCAATTTTAGGGGAATGGTTATGGACAGACAGAAGTGCAGTAGACTTTGTCAACTGGGAGAAAGGAGAGCCTACCGTAATTTCTGATGAACACTGTGTTGACATGGATGTCTCAAGTGGAACCTGGAGGAACTATTACTGCTCTATTGATCAGAATTTTATTTGCAAAATCCCCAAAAGTAAGTTCTGAATTCCTGTGCACTGACTTATTTTAGAAGCAGTGGTTATATAGATCAAGCCAAACTGCTTATGCACTGGGCACACTTTATATATTGATGCTGGTGCATGTGCATCTGCGTCAAAGCCAGGAGTAATTTCTGTTAATGACAATGAGAAATAATGTTGGAGAAGAATCTGAGTCACTGTTTCCTCCACTCCGTTTAAAAGCATTGATTTCTTGGCATTTGTTGAACCTTAGGCTAGAAGAGGACATATCAGCTATTGAGAGTGTGGACAAAATTCATAGTCATTATAGTTAGAGCGCAAGGGTCAGTAAACAAGAATAGATGACCTAGTGCTGAGAGGAAAGGCAGACACTATCCTGATAGTTAAGCTAAGGGGAAGCAATGCAAAGTCACTGAGCTCCTGCAGAAAGAGGATAGGTGCTGCCATTGGGGTTGGTATCAGTGAAGTGTGCTGGATAACCAAGTGGAAATCATCAAGTGAGGGTGGGCAGTAGGGCCCAGTTCATTTCTCTGCTGACACAGGCACATGGACACATGACAATACAACCAAAAAGCATAGAACGTTTCATTTGTAATAATTACTTGTGGCCTTGTGGCATTTTGGATATCAACCCACACAAATCCTGAATGTGTCACATGCTGGGGTAAGTCCCCCTTGTGTGCACAGCATGAAGGACGTGAATGTGCACCCATGCAGCTGGCGTGAGTCACCTTATACACACAGACTTGGCTGTGTTTGCACACATCAACGGGGAGACAGTTTGAAACAGGCCAGATTTGCCACTGGCAAAGAGATCCACTGCACAAATAGAATAGATGCCATGTGGAACCAATTGAGTCTCCTGATTGTGAATCTCCACATGTTGGTAGGTTGGCAATGGAGTCATCCATGAGTTTTGTAGGGCCTAGCCAGCCAGGCCTGCAAACAATTAACTGAATCATACTCCCCACGCAATGGAGGGAGGAAAAGGAAGATGCCTAAAACTACAGCTTAAATGCTGTTGAGTACAAATGTGCTTTTCACCTTTGCAAGTGTAAAAATAATTAGTTCTTCAGTGCGTAGTGTGAAACCTTACACTGTGGAAGTGTAAAAAACTCTAAAATCTGTCTTCCCTACCAAAAAAAGTGTTCAAAGCAACAAACAGCGAGACAACTTTTTAATTTACTTTTTATTTTTGCAAATATTTTTAATAAGAATATTCTATGGATCCTTCAGGCTATAGATAGCCCAAATTGCCAGAGAAAATGTTTTCATATATTCTTCATGTCCATGTACTGTGTTCATTTCTGGTGCTCCCACATAAGAAGGTCATGGACCTACTCAAGTGGATCCAGAGGAGGGCCACAGAGATGATCAGAGCCTAGAGCACCTCCCTTATGAGGACAGACTGAGAGAGCTGGGGTTGTTCAGCCTGGAGAAGAGAAGGCTTCTGGGAGACCTTAGCGTTTAAGGGGGTCTACAGGAAATCTGGAAAGAGACATCTTACAAGGGCATGTAGTGATAGGACAAAGTGGAATGGCTTTAAACTGACAGAGGAGAGATTTAGATTAGGCATTAGGAAGAAATTCTTCACTTGTGAGGGTGGTGAGGCACTGGAACAGGTTCCCAGAGAAGCTGTGGCTGCCCCATCCCTGGCGGTGTTCTAAGTCAGGTTGGATGGGGCTTTGAGCAACCTGCTGTAGTGGGAGGTGCCCCTGCGCATGGCAGAGAGTTGGAACTGGATGAGCTTTAAGGTCTCTTTCAACCCAAACCAGTCTGTGATTCTAAGTTTATTTAAAATTTGATAGGAATGCAAAGTGAAAATTATATATGCAGTTTTTATTTAATCTTTGAATGATTGCTTGCACACTATGTTTAATATATATATATATTAATTTTAAAGTTGCTGAAGTTGAGCCAACCCATGATTCACCCATCAATAAAGGTAAGCTGGTTTCTTATAAGCCCGTTAAACAGAAATCTCAATAAGTTTATAGGCATTTATTATTTACAAATAAAATTGTCTCCAGAAAAGCTTCATTTAAATACCCATTTAACTGTCACGGACGATTTCATCTGTAATCTGTTTGAAAGAACTCTTCTCTCAAACTGCATGTCTTACTGATTTCTTTTTTTTTGTTTTTTGCTTTATGAGTAGTATACTGTAGTACAAGATAATTCTCCTTTTAAAAGGAGCATACAAGAGATTAAGCTCAGTTTTGCATTGTCTATCTGGAACAAGCTACAATTTTAACTGCTGTTATGTTTGTTCAGTACTTCCACAGTTCGCACGGTTTACTTAGATGTTTGTTATATGCAGTCACAGTCTTTGGCTGTTTCTATTAATTGTTCTGCTTTGTCTTTCACAGCATCAAAAAAGGAAGCTGCTGCTTCATCTGGAAACAATTTAGGTGGGATGATTGTTATACTGATCTTCTTTGTGCTAGCAGGGACTGGCCTTGCGTTCTATTTCTTCTATAAAAAACGACGTGATCGACAAGCAATTACAACCAGTTTTGAAAATGCCATATACCGTGGTGATGCTGACCCTGGAACTCATGAATCAAACTGGCTTGTGACCAATATTGAACAAAATGAGCAGGCAACAGTGTAATAAGCAGAGTAATTTTGGGCATTATTTTGAAAGGAATTAAAGTGCTGGAATACAAGAATTCTTAAGCCAAAGTGGCTTTCTCTCGTTCAGTTTGCACGGGATGCTTCTTGCTTTCTATACTTGCAAGAACAAGCAATCTTGCAAGGCAGATACAGAGATCTGCTCACAAACTGTCATACCTGGGAGGACTGTTGAGCATGCACCTAGATCTGTGTGAGTGAACTCTCAGCCAGTTTCAGAGTTTCAGTCTCTGCCTGGGTCCAGCGTCACTTTAGGCACAAGAAGAACCATGCTCACCACAGGCAACTGTGAGAATATGCTTCTTAGCATGCCCCAAAAGGTATATCCAGATCTGTTGGTATCCTGTAAATGTCACCTCAGTCTCCAGCAAAGACTGGCAGACTTGCTCAGGTTGAATGGGATTTACAAGCTCAACTGAAGCATGTCCCTGCTCAAAGCAGGACCAGCTGCTAGGCAGCCTACTCCACATCTTCCTTTTGCTACTGAGGTATCCACAGAAACCCTTCATGTTGCCTGTAATACCTGAATTAATGCATTTTCCTCATCTGCATAGAAAGTGTAAATTATTTTCATTCTGCTCTAATTCTGTCAAATTAGCATTGAAAGATCAACTGTAATAAGAGGTAGGAATGTATTGTGAGTAGAAATATTTTATCATTTAAATAGTAGAATAGGGATCTCGAAGGATTTTGCAGAAGGGGGGGATAGGAAGGATGAATTATACTTAATTCATACCCCAAAAAAGTACATAAAATATATCCTTGAGGTCTCCAATATCAGTGAAGATTTCATACCTTTTAGGCCATTTTTTCAAAGCTAAATGAAACTTACCATTAGGAAGTGTTTTTCAATTTCTAACCTACTTCCCCCTGTCCAAGTGTGTTTTAATTCTTTGAATATCATTCTAGACTTCCATCATGATGGAGCTGATAGCATTGCAGTCATATTCTCTAGGTTCATAAACCCTAAAAATATACAGTAGGCTCACATACAGTTTTTCTTTTTCACTTTTCCGGTGTATTTTATGCCAAATGCAAACAAAAAAATGACTCAAAGCTCGAGAAGTCTAGAGAAGGTCCTTATTTAATTTGATATTTTTGATATTTTAATCTTTTGACAGATTTTTTTGTTTAAATTAAAATATTTTGTATGTGTATGGAATACATGTAAATGAGTTTTTATTCTACATTCGTTCACTAAATAGGCATTAAAAGGCTGGTTCTAAGTAAAAGTTCGTGTGTCTTCTTCAACTGAACAATTGGTCATGAAAGTAAAAATAACAGGAAGGAGGGATGGGATTCTTAAACTTCTATACACAAACCAACATCCACTTTTCCTGGTCAAGCATGTTCTTAAAGGGCAGTAGGGATTTGTCTTTACCATCCTGTGAAAGAGCGTGTTTTGCTTATTCATTCATGACATTTGAAAGTTTACCCTAATGAACATCTAAAGAAAGTGTAATTTGAGGCTACCTATGTGCTGTTCTGCTCTAGCATTTTCTGAAACAGATTCATATAAATTTGATAGCTCTTGTGCCTCCTCTCCATCTTCATATTTTCTTAAAGCAACATTAGTCCTTCCCTTTTTAATTCACTGGCTACATCTTCAAGATCTGTAATCCTTTTTGCTGTTCCTTTCTTTCTAAAATGCCTTTCCATAAACAAGATGTGCAGACCTACTTTCTCGGTTGCTTGGCCTTTCTTTACATTAGGGCAGTATTTTAGAGAGAATGTCCTCCTTTTTATCACTATTTTCATTATATCCCTCAACTATAACATGGCTGAAAAAGTAATTGATTCTCAACTTGCACTTACTGCAGTGTAAGAAATAATGAATGCCTTTAGGGAAGGAAAAGCTGTAGAAGATTTCACCATGATTCTATGATCGTAAGTTTCTGTAATGTCAGACAGTGGCACAGCCATGTCAGACAGATGTACAAAAAGGAATGGAACATCCTCCTCCTCCAAAAGAATGCCAGTTTACAAAGAAACAATTTGCTAATATCAGTACCAATAACTTGGAACGGAAAAGCAAATATTAACTGCAGTTCCCTGGCTAAAGCAGGAATCTCAAAAGAAGTCTGTGAACTGGAGTGTTTACTTTGTTATTTATGTTTCTGAAACTAGGAAACTGAAAAGGGAAGTGAAGAGTAATTTGGAACAAAATGTAAGAGAGACCTATAAATACAAACAGAATAGAGAGATAGTTGTGAAATGAATTAGTGATTTCAGGCCATATTCCAGTGGGCAAGAGCCAGATTTTCCGGGGTCAATAGGAAAGTTCTGAACTACTCCATAAGCATAAAGTTGTCCTGATGTCACCCATATCCGGACACAGGAACAGTTAGGGTTCATTTTGTCTCTTCTCAGCTGTGCCCTGATCTGACATACCATGCTTTCTTCCTTCTGTGGAATTCTGCAGGGCATACCTTTTAATTCACTACCTCTTAAATAATGATTTATAAAGCATTTTAAGCATGTGGCTAGTGGTGGTTTTAGTTCCTCTCAGGAAATATTTGCTCTCATTTCAGGAAATGCACACAGTGCAACCATTATACTGCCTTTTATCTAGACTCTTGATCTAGACAGCTACATAAAATTAATCTCACCTCCTTTTAGGAGGAGTTGACATAATCCTCCTTTATAATCAGTAATTAGGAATATATATATAAGATTTGCAGTTGCTCTGTGGTTCACCAGAAAAGGCTAATGATGAGACTGAGGTTCTGGGATAATATCCAGTAATGGGAGGATCAGGGGCTCACGCAATGAGACACATAGACTGAGAATAGTACAAAATACAGTGTGAGTTGTCAAAAACCCCAGAGATAGAAGGGAAAGGCCAAAGTAGAAATAAAGTAGGTTGAATTGGTCCAGAAGTGCTGACCATCCCTGGGAAAGCCAGGTCAGGCTAGGGCATACAGCAACTGCTTGGCAAAGCAGAGGTCTAGGAAATGTGGATGATGCTGGCAGAAGTGCAGGGGCTTCAAGAGACAGATGGTTCCTGCAAGAGGATAGGACACCTGGGTATAGGGAAAAGCAATATGGGCTGGAGCACGCTTCATAGGAGACAGCCAAAAGGAAAAGCCAGCTGAAGTGAACTGTTGTCCCGTCCCTGGAGCTCAGCTGCACCATTCAGATCAGGGAAGAGCGCACATGTGTGGACATGGAGGGGTTGGAGGGTGTAAGATATTTGTACATTTGTACATTTGTTCCTATTTGCCTGGGTACTCTGTGTTCTTTGGAAAGGCCACAGATGGGGATCAGAGAAAAAGACAGGCTGCCTTTCCACATTATCCTGCCTCCTGATGTCTTTCAAAGGCCAGAGATGTCTAGAGGGATGAGGAGATTTCTTCCTTGAGAGTGGCAATCACGCACAGGGTGGGGGAATGCTTTGGAGCTTTGTGCTGGAGTGCTGAGGATGAGAAGGAAACCAGGGTTTTCCTAAGAGGAACAGAAAGTGAACTTGTGGGGAAGCCTATGGAGTGATGGACAGGAAGGGGTTTCTCCTAGAGAGCTACAGAGGAACTGTATGGTTTGTTTTGCAACCCAAGAAGCCACTGAGAGAAAGCTTACAGGCAAGTACTTTCTCTGCAAAGATATTGTGGAAGCGGAGACATTTGTTTTTAAACAACCTGTCAGGGAACAAAATCCCCTTTAGTGTCCTGGGCTGTGTTCATTTTGAAGAAAAGGGGCTGATAATTCCACCTGCTGGAGCTGGCTGGCTTGGGGTCCACTCTCAGTGGGGTGGTGGGAAGCAAGAAAAACAGGAAGAAAAAAGATACATTGGTTGTATGATGCCTGTGATCAGCGGTGGGAGTGAAGGAAATGAATCAGTTGTCAGGAGCCAGGTGGAATAGTAACAAGGCTTGATCGCACATTTCCCATCTGCACAAACATTTCTCTTGCACTCCATGTTGCAAGAAAATTGCTAGGTATGGGGTTTTTTATTATCATCAGGCAGTGAGAACAGAAACATTTTTCCTAGGTAGTTTTAATTTCAGAGCTACCATATGGGATGGTGATGGTTGTTAGACTGCTATTTGAAAGTGTACTTCTCTTGAAGGCACAGTTTGCTGTGTACGCTGACTTAATAATGTATTTAAAACCAAGAGTAATTTCGAATCTGTCCAGAATTCTATTTACAAGTTTTTAACAGGAAATGGGAAAGCAGAATTGTGCAATCTCCACACACTGCAAAGATAACAAATGCCTGCGAAAGAAAAGACCATTTCGCTTTTTGACTGAATATTTGTCAAAGCAGCTACATTTAGTGCACATAACAGTGAAGATGTTCATTCCTTAGCTGGATTAAAAATGAAAGGGGGTTGATTATGCCACTAAAAACTGGTTACATTATAATTACTTTACTGAAGACATGAAATTTAATGATATAAAAACTTTCCATAGTGACACAAAATAAGGAAGGGTTTTTAATAAATGAGGAAGCTAGAAATAAGATAAAAAGGAAGGAAATCCTAAATTTTTCATGAAAGCTATTTGCATTCAGCTAAAAAATCACAAGAGACGAGCACATTCTATGAGTTGTCTTCCTTTAACTGTTTTCCTTTGTTTCTTGTGTGCTTTTATAACTGCATTGAATACTAGAATCATTTATGTTCCAGAGGTTTCATATTTTATCACAATACACTCCAAATATCCATAAGGTGGGGATTTTTGCTCAATTATTCATATGGAGTTTGATAGGTGAAGCAATTAAAGTGTCATTCAGAGTGAATTTTGTAAACAGTTTCTGCCTGTTCTCATGGGGTACCAACATAGACAAATTTTTTCTGTGCAAATGTCATTCTTGGTAGTTGAAATACTCAGAATTCCACTGAAAAAGTCCCTGAGGAACCTTTGAAACAGTGTATAGCTTTGAGGCTCTGCTCTGAGCATGGATTTCAACCAAATGACCCTTGAGATCTCTTCCAGTGTTAACTATCCTAGAATTCTGTGGACAGTAGTAGTTTATAGGATTATGTGCTTTGATGAGCTAAAGCCTGTGTTGCTAGAAAAGGTAAAGAAAGCAAGACAAAAATGTGGCAGAAGCAGGGAAGAGGCTGCATGACTCGTGGATGCATGGGCAGTGCTAGCATTCACATCAGGCTTAAGCTTTCCACTAACATAAAATAAAAGCACAGAAGCCTCAAGCATCCTCCATCAGTGTAATTTTTGTGGTGTCTAATCAGATGCTAACAGCTCAAGAACTACTTATTTGTTTTTTGTTGTTGAAACTCAAGTACGGAATTCCATTTATTGTCAAAACTCAGCAGTTCTATTAATTTATTTTATTTTAATCACACTTTGGAAAAAATCATAGAAACATAGAGTAGTTGCGGTTGGAAAGGACCTTAAGATCATCTAGTTCCAATACCCCCTGCATTGGTCAGGGACACCTCACACTAAACCATGCCATCCAAGGCTCTGTACAACCTGGCCTTGAGCACTGCCAGGCATGGAGCATTCACAACTTCCCTGGGCAACCCATTCCAGTGCCTCACCACCCTTACAGTAAAGAACTTCCTCTTTATA
>WYDI02008021.1:0-31903 GCA_009867235.2 Psittacus erithacus | reverse complement strand
GGCTGAAAGTCAAAACCACAGCACTGCACCAGCTACTAAGAAGGAGAAAAATAACTGCTACTGCTGAACCCAGGACACCTGGAAAGATTGGACCAGATGATCCTTGAGGTCCCTTTCAACATGATTTTCTATGATTCTATGCATATAACATCAGTATTTTTTATTTACTTAATTTTTTTTACATTTATCTACAGTTATGTATAGGTCAAGCAGAATAGGCACATTATGGACATTTGGTGTTTTTTACTCTTGTCTTAAGTGAGGAGCCTGTGTATGCTGTAAGTATAGATAGCAGAAGTAAGCTCTCTCACTGCGCCGTTACTCAGAGCACCTCAGTTAGGAATCATCTTTCCAGTGACAACACAGGGATCCTGCAGTGAGGGTATGTGGGGTGTGTGAATATTGCCAAATATTACTACTCTGTACTGCAAGCTCTGTAACAAAAGGGTTCTTTAGAAATTCATGTAATTAAATGTCAATAACAGTTGTCAATTGAACAGAGACTAAATACTGAACCATCATAACAATTATTTATATTGAATCTCACTGACAAATATGTTTTAATCCCTAACAAAATGATAGAAATTAGATATATATCCAATTATAGAGTCAGTAGAGGCAGAATCCTACTAAATCCTGCAAAAACAGGTTTCATTTTAAAACTAAGCAAGAAAAGTTTATGATTAATTTGAGGGGGTTTTAATTTATTTGCATGTTTTTCACAGCTGGGGCCTAAGACGTACCTGAAATGGACCATAATACGAGATCTGTGAGTTTGTGTGAGAGAGTTGATCAGTATGAGTGGGAGGGAATAATTTACCCAAAGCAGACAAAGCCCTTATGTTGGCCAAATCATTTTCTAAAAACAGGTAAAACAACTGATGTTACAGTGTAGACTGAATTCGTTGAATGATGAGGAAAGAGAAATTAATTTTATCTGCTAAATATAAACCTTTCATAAATGCAAAAGCATATTCAGATCTCTACCTTGCACTTATGTAAGTAAAATTCTTCAAATGTCTTATGAATCATGTCTTTCCTGCTTTTTAAAGGATTTTAGTAAGTGTTCTGTAGCTGTACTTTGGCACCTAGATTGTGTTTTGACAGTTTGCTCTGTGTTTGTGCAGAGCTGGCAGCATCTTTCAAACAAGAAGGTATTTTATTTCATCTGAACACTGCAGTTTAGCCTTTAACACATAAGACAGTATTTCTCTCAGAATGAGGGTAGTGAAAGTCGTGATGCGTAGTAAACATCACCCTCCATTCAGCCAGGGCATTTTTAAGTAATCTGAAAAGTAGCAGCACAAGCACAATGATGTTCTGAAAGAGTAATTTCATAGATGAACACTTGAGTCACAGCAGTTCTAATGCTTGTTTTCAAGGTCTGAGCAGTTGAGAAATGTCACTGCTGGGACTGGAATCTGACGTCATCTGTCAAGGCAGGGCTAAAAGTGATTGTAGGCTTGTTTTCTGCCTGCAGCTTCTTTGATGAAGCTCTCTGGAGGTGTTGTTTCTACATGTTATTTTTTCTATTCCTGTTAAGACAGGTGTGTGTAATTGTTCCCGTCATACTTTTAAAACTAAAATGACACCATTCAAACTATTATTACAATGTTTTATTGAATGTCTTTGGATGCAGTAGAGGAATCTGTTGAAAACCATAGTTTCATCCTGATGTCTAACCTGAACTTGAACGTAGAAAATCACTTAGAGATTTCAGTTTGTTGCTTTTTATGTCTTAATGGGAAAAAGCATGAATAAGAAAGGAAGTGATGTTTTCTGGTATATTTGAAATATGGAAACAAATGCTATTGTAACATTTATTATTTTTTACATTTTATGCTTTCATATTCTAGGGACTATGCACAGTGATATCCGAGATTACAGATAGTATAAGAACAGTGCACTTTAACTGATAGAAGCAACGCAGTAAATTTGAAAAATACTCTTTCAAGAATGTTCAGGTTGGTTTATTTGTGTAATTTCACAGTGTTTTGTGTGTAACCAATTTTAGTATTTCCTCAGTATAATCAGCAACTTAGAAATTCCTTTAGAGTCTTGCTTCAGTTAAGAATTATTTTTAACCTGAAGTAATAAGCAAGAAAAAAAACACCCTGGGATAGTATGTAAAATGTGTATAAAATGTGTATAAAAGTAGGATCTGAAAATGAGTTCTTACTGTGTCCTGATGGTTTCAGTTGCCGTATCCTCTTTCCTTGCTTATTACTGTGCAGTTTAGCTTTCATCCAATGGTAGCATTGCTGACTGAGGCTGCAGACAGTCTCTGGTGACAAATTGCTCCTCACAGTTCTCGATGTGGTCTCCATGTACCATGAACTGATAAAACTTCTGGGAAATCTGTTTACACATTCAAAGGTGCAGTACTGAATGGATTAACAGAAAAGCTTTTTTTCTTCCTGTCTAATATCTGTGCTGGGGTCAGAGAAAGTCTTCAGAAGATCATTTCTTCCTCTGACGACACTCTTCCCTATTTTGGGACAAGAAGTGGTAGGAGGTCTGTTAGTGTTGATTTAGTCTTTTCATTACCACTGGTCGAAACAGCATTTACTACTCTTTCATATGATGTGGTGTAGTTATACAGATCAACTGTTCAGCTCAGGTCTGCACTAGCCCTTTTCCTGTAAATGCAGACAAAAAAGAGAGAGTGTATGGATTTGATGAGTACTGGAATAATGACACTAGAAAAATGATTTTAAACACATAAATCACAATTACAATAGGTCTTTTTGCCAGCACAGTAATACAAAAAAATCATATCCCTATGTGCCTTTGCTGTGCTTCAAGTATGGACCTGCCTCAAGTGACCCAGAGCAAAAGGCACTTCACATCACTCCTCACAATACTTCAATTTTTGAATTGATGAAGGAAAGAAAACTTCTGTTATAGTCCTCCAAATTGCTTTAATTTTGACCTACAAAAATAGATAAGTATGTGAGCTGAATATGTCTTCTGAAATGACCAGCAATGTTAGAGTGCTGACATCTGAATTGTCACTCTAACACTGGAGAATAATTACTCCAGAAAATTGAACAAACACTTTAAAACTTTCTTTGAATGGTTTGGTCCATTTGCAAACTCAAAAAAAATCCCTTCGGAAAGCCAATTTTTTGGCTGTTATGTGAAGTAACCTTAAGCAACATGTCAATGCCACCCATTGAATAGAAATAGAACAGAAAGACACTACATCTCTCACTAAAAAAGGTCAGGAAAATATTGCAGCCACCAGCACTTCCCTTGCATTAGACAATCCTTAGTGACACGCCCATGTTAATATGGCTGTGTGCCAGTTTGTACTGAAGAATCTGATCAAGGGTGCTTGGATGCTTATGTCGTAGGTGGGCTGTCTATTGTGTTTGGTTGTAAGGACTGTGGTTTCCCCATACCACTATGCATTAATTTTGTTCCTTATATTTAGTCTGGTGTTAAGGGGTAGCCATGGGCTTAAATTTGCAGCAGTTTTGAAACTACTGCTCCTATCTCAGAGCCTTTTCTTTCACTCATCAGTTGAACTGTTGGAGGCTAAGGTATTCATGGTCAGGAGCAGTGGGGAGGAAAGGAAATCAGATCAACAGAATTTTCTGTGTCACTATTGCTAGTCATGTTTCATTCCACCAGGGTGAATCAATATTGTAGTTTGCACAGCTGAGATATCTAGTTCTGAAACAAGATTAAAATAGCTACTGTACAGAATGTTTTACTCATTTCAAAACTCCAGATTATTGTACAGAGTCAAATCACACAAATTCCTTAGTTATTTCTTTGCATAAAGGGTTGGACAGTTTATATCTAGATAAAAAGAAACAATATGACTTCTATGGATAAAAGACTTTTTCCAAAAAATGTGTTTTTTAAAATGGAAGAATACACAACCTTATGTTATAGTCCCATATTCTTCCCTTACTTTATTCTTCCAAATATAGCTAGTAATTTTCTGATGATTGAGCTGCCCATAGCCAATTGCATCAATAGCAATCCAAATCCCTTCACTGATGGATGGACTGGTTCACCTCCTGTTATTCTAAGAATTTGTACAATTCATTTATCAACTCTTTTATTGGCATCTATTGCATTCTTTTCCTAGTTATTATTTCAGTCCAATATTTTAAATTATATTAATATAAGCATAATTTGGTTAGTTGCCAAACCAACTGCATCCAGGCTGCATCTATAAATGTGATTTTTTTCCAGTATGTATAAATAGCTCAGAAATTTCAAATATCAGCATAGCTGAAATCAGCATGTTGGAGTTTGTAGGTAGTCACATTTGGAGAGATTAATATGCTCTGTAAAATCAAGTATGGCTTCCCTATAATGACCTCGATATAAGAAGAAGGTTTTAGCAAACTGGTTGTTTACCTCTTTAACATAAATTCTTGTGGATCAGACATGTCTTCCACAACCTTCTCTGAAGTGTTTGCGGCTATCAGAATGCTTTGCCAGCTGTCTCTGGAACCTGGAAAATGAAAGATCCTGACACACTCTCAGGCTACCTGTCTCATTTTGGCTACACAGCCTAGTGTTATTTCTGTGCTTGCAATAATGTTTTAGCTAGACAGGAACCCATTAAAATGTCAATATACAACAGGCATTAGGCATGAAATCCGTGCAGAAATTAAAGAATGTAATTTTTAATCCACTTATACAATAATTGAATCTAAAAGATCTTTCTCCCTATATTCAGATGTTTTGCTGTAGATTTCTGCACACTTGACATCTCAGATTGTCTTTCTTACATCATAGTTCCATAACTTAACATAACAGTGCCAGCATAAACTGGCGCTACCAGCGAAACAGCCATCTTTCCCCTTCCCCCGATTCTCATTTTCTGTCCCGTTCCTTGTGCCAGGACTAGTGTCCATGCAAGCATGAATGAGTAAAGGCAGGGAAATCCTCTGAAAATTAAACCACTACCACCCTCCCCCAGGTTAGTTTTTTGCCCAGATCAGTCCCATATCCCACTTTTCACTGTGTAGCCCTACAAACTCTAGCATCAGCTTTGGGATATGAAATGACAAGACCCAAGAGCTAAGGTATTTCAGAATTAAGGGACAGTATAAAGCTCCTTACACTAAAAGTTTTACCTCCTCCCAGTGATGGGAAAGAACCAGTTGTTTGTGGGTTTTTTGTGTTTTTTTTCCAAAAGACTAATGTTAAGAAACAGAATAACAAAAGGACTATGAAAAATTCTAAAAAGTCCCTTTGAAAAAAACACCTGGCTTGTGTGGAAAACCATAAAAAGTAGTCTTCGAAGAAAGCAGTCTAGCTTAGACAACAAGAAGGTTCAGGTGCTCTGTAGGTGAGAAAGTTGCAAACTTAGACTCATTGTTGAACAACTTTTGGGAAATCATTATGTACTCAAGAATTCTATGTGTACTCACTTTGCCTTCATATTTCTTATATTACTCAGGGAGTTTCTTCTACAAAATACACTGATTTTTTTTCCTTTGTTTGGCTGGAACATGATGATCTTTCCATTGCATTGAGACTTAACCAAGGGGAATCAGTGTACATTTGATGTTTGGCTCAATTCTAATTATCCGTACCTAAACCAACAAATCAACCAACCAAAAAAAAAAAAAAATCCAACACCAAAACATTCCAAAAAAAGAAAATATCTCAGGAAACAGAAGTTTTTTTGCTGAGCAAAATGGCTATTGAAAGCACATAGTTTTAGTGCTCAACTTTTGTTGATTCCTCACTGATAGGCAAGATCTGCATCACGCTGCCCATCATAAGAGCTACAAGTGAATTGCAATCCTTGCAAGTTAAACTTACGTTTATAGAAGGTAGTCTTTTTGGAAACCCACTTGATGAAATATGGCATTAATTCTTGTGAGAATTTACAGTGTTTATGAGCTCAATGTCTTCAGACAAAATGGAAAATCTTGTAGACAGAGTCTTCTTCTCATAACATCACCAGTAAGACACACATGGAAACAAACACAGTTGAGATTGCCTAGTCAATGATTATTCTGAAATAATTCCTCATCACAAAGAGAAAAAGCAAGCGCATTTCATATTACATACGTGAGTTGTACCCCGTGTTCCAAAATGATCTAAAGAAAGTGGAAAGAGAAACTAGAATGAATATATTACACAGGAATTCCTAAAATTCCTTGCCTCTGCTTTCTCTATTAACTTGAAGTTTTATACTTGGAGTATTACTTGTAGTTTTATATGCCCTCTCTTCTTTTATCATGCCATGCTCCTTTCCTTTTCTTGTCTTTTGAACTTAATCCTATCTATTTTTTTTTAGTAGTGATTTGTTGTTGTAGGTATAAGGCTCTCTGAGGACCACAGAACAGAGATGTGGAGGACACATGGTTCATCATATCTGGTCTCCCGCAATCTCAAACAATCATGTGATTCGTGTTTGGTCCAGAGGGACTAGAAAAGCATCCACTCTCCACATGACAAAATGGAAAATGATGAACTGTACACTAAGATGAAAAGCATGCTGCTACAATGCCTTAGGAAGAAAGTAAAGCAGACTTTATGAAATTATCAAAACCTCTCTTCCTATAGCACCGAGTGGTCATTTGTTATGTAAATTGCCTCACTTTTGACCAGACAAAGGGAGAGGTTCCATGCAAATAGGATCAACACTGCTAATATGGAGTCTCCCCTTATTTACGCTAGTAAAAGCTATAATGTAACCCATATTATTATTATTTTCATCCTGTCCTGAAACTCTGTGAGAGCTTCTGAATTCTGATCTCTTGTCTTTTTGCTGATTCATTTTTAAAACTGATTTTTGAATATGTGGAAGAACTGAACTTAACCTGATTGTGGCACTTCACAGCCTGAAGCATTAGATGGACAATATGTGAAAACCTTAGTTCACCTATTGTCACAAGTGATCTGGTAAATTACCAGGTGGCAAAATTTGCTGGCTATTGTATTAATTAGGATAGTAAAGATATGGATGACTGTGAAGAATTGCAGAAAAACATTGAAAGACTGAATGGCTGGGTGATAAAAAGGCAAGAATATTTCAGAATAAAAATTTGTAAAATCATCCATATGAGACAAACCAGCCAAATTTTACTATAATAGATTAGATATTAGACTATAATAGATATAATAGATACTGTAATAGATTGACATATTTACTACAAATCTTGAAAGACACTTTAGGATTATAACAAATAGGTCTATTAGCTGAAGACTTGGTAAGAATCCAAAAAAGGAAAAAGAAGACAGAAGGGGAAAGAAAAAGAGAAAAAAAATAAACGGAGAACAAACCAGAAAAATATAATACTGCAGAACAGATCGACTGCTTCTGCATCTTGAATACCGTGTGCAAGCCCTCACATCAGAGAGGATATAGTAGGACGGGAACAAACGTAGGGAAGATTCTGTACTAAATAGACAGCCTTCTTCAGTCTGCAAAACAACAGCTCAGATGTACTGTCAGATTTATGAGGGATATGAGTATAAAATAACACTTGACAGTAACAAGAGGCAAAGATGACGTTAAAATATTAAGACCTTAGTAAGAGAGGTCAAAATGAAAAAATAAAAGAGAAAGATTGTCCTTCACGCAACACATGTAACTGAGCTATGGAATTCCTTTCCACAGAATGTTTTGAATATCAGAAGTTTTTATTAATTGTAAAGATAACGTCACTGCCTGAGAAAGTTCCTGAGCCACAGATTGCTGCAGGGTAGGAGCACCTACGCTAGCTTTGTTAATTATGTTTTTCCTTTAGACAAGCACCATCATCTATTGCTGCAGACAGGATATTCTGCTAAAAGAGTCTTGGCCTAAACCAATACAGATGTTTTTGTGTTTTCTGAGCACAGTAGCTCCTGAGTGCTTGATTCCCATAAGACACCTCAACATTCAGAACTCCTGAAGCAATAGCTACTGCAAAGGAGCTCTCTGTCTGACCTGCTTATGTATGCTAAGTCCCATACAGATGGGATGCTCTGAGTTCCTGTACACACACATAGACTTTATCAGTCAACTTATTAACATATAGGCAACTGGGTTGACATTGCCTAAGAGGCAGACACAATACATGTGCTGCAGTGTATCTACTCTTATTTCTGTGCAGAATTTTCCTGACAGACATACAGGCATCTTAGCCAAAAATAAAAATAAATTAATCCATTTCAGAAATGGTTTATTATTCCTAGACAAAAGGTGAATTTCAGTCACAATATGGCACTCTAAAACACAAAGCAATTTTACTGAAAAAAAGTAATATAGTATCTGTATTCTGTGTTGTATTTTAATGATGATAATTAGTGAATGCCTCTCACAAAAAAAACCAAAAAACCAAACAAAAATATCACCACAAAACAAAACAGGAAAACATGTGCTATGAGGCACATCATCCTGTATATTCAGATTGGATTTCAGTTTATTTCAGGAATTGTCATATGTCCCTTAATAAGATTTTTTAGATTATTTAAAATATCTCAAAGTTCCATTTGTCATCAGCATCTGAGGTGAGCTTTCTGAATTTTGGAGATATGCAATAGACAAATTGTTTTTACTCTTCAAGTCTGGGTTCAGACAAAACTGGAGAAGTATTGGTTGCTTTATTGATTAAGCTAAAAAAAAAAGGTCATATGCTAGAAAAAGTTACAATTGAACTGATTTATCCTCATTTACCATCTGTATTCAATAAGTCTACAACTGGAAGTTTTCATACTTTCGGGTCATCTCTTTTTTTCTTCAGATTCTATTTTCTGTCAAATCGTTATTGTGAATGTAGACATTTAGGACTTTGTCTTCTTTATGGATGTAAGTACTACCTACTACCTTCTGTCATTACTGTATTTTATGGATGGAACCCTCCATATAAGCTGGCATACTTCCACCAGAAACATGATTCTAAGACAGCTTGGAAAAGGAAGCAAAAACTTCACCAGAAGTTCAGTCCCTTTTGGTCAGAAGAAACATGTTCATTGCAAACCAATATGGTCTGCCTCTATTCAAGGTCATAATTTGCTGGGTATTGAAACTAAACCATTTTGCTTTGTCCTTCTTTTCTTTGGGGCAAGAAGAGAAAGAAGGGAGGAAGAAGGTGCTCCAAAAGGAGATCTCTATAAAAAAAAAAAATTGGAGTAAAGAAATAAAATATTATCAAAGCATTTCAGAGACATGACATCAGATTTTACGCCCTGTGATGAACTCCTTGGTAAATAATTAGAGCTTAATTCCATCTGTGGGAAAGGCATCCTTCATCTTGTGGTCAAAAGGCAACACTGGAACTTTAAATTATCATGGCCCTCTCTGGTAAAAGCAAGAGAGGGCTTGTAATTTCCTTCACTGGATTCGCTTACTTGGGTAGCTCACATATTTAAAGGAAATACAATCCAGAGGCGCTAATTTGTTTTCATTCAGGAATGCATATTTATTGTAAATAATTTATTTCCTTATTCCCACAAAACTGAAATCACATACACAAAATGCCCACATGAACACACACATAGGTAAAGCAGCTGTGTGTCACTACCTTTTAGCTTCTTAGGTAACCGTGTTGTTTGTTTAGTGTTGCAGTAGAGGAAGGAGTTTCAGCTGCAAATGAAAAAGAAACTTCAGAAGGCAAGTTTATAAGTGAAGTCATTTCCTCAGACTCACTTCCTTGTATTTTTAACCTACATCTTATTCATTGAGGTGACTGGTGCTTCTGATTTGATTTCTTATCTTTCCATTCTCTAGAACTCAAAGCACAGTGCCTTAACTTAATAGTCATACTGATATTTATAGCTTACCTCTCTTGCAATGCAGTGGAATCTCATAGTACTTTGAAGAGTTCAATACAAGAGTGGGAAAGTACAAATGATAAGTGCAAATGATGTCAGATCAGAGGTCACACTGTCATCAGTGTCATGTTACTAATGACAGAGAGAACTGACTGGATTGACTGGGAATAAGAGGAAGGCACAAGTCAGCCTTTGTGACAAATAGGCTGATGAATACACTGGCTTAAGAAGATTGAGAGAAACAAAACAGTGAAGGGCAAATATTTCCATAGAGAAAAACACTAGACTTGTGTTGATAGAACATCAAACACTAGAAAAAGACAATGCCCATGGTAGCAAGAGTAAATCTGGATACTGGAAAAGTTGAAAGAGAAGCAGTAATTGTGAATGAGAAGATAATCTAGGAACATTGTTGTTTTAATAATGTATTATTGTATTTAATAATTATTACTGGTGCAGGGATGTACATGACATTGACATATGACACCCTGATTTGTGTACAAATTAACTGTAAGTTACCTAATAAACTATTTGGGAAAAGATAATACACAAGAGCAGGGGAAAGCAATATTAGAGTATTTAAGGGGGTAATAATCAAACAGTAGATTATTTTTTAGTGGCTCACATAGCTATGGTAATGTCAAATTTAAAAAATCAAAGCTAGGCAGAAGACTAAATTGGAAGTATGACGGTAAAGCAGAAATTTTGCAGCTACATTATGTGAGTGCTTATCTGTTTTTTATCTTCTTAAAATCTGTTTCTGTTGTACTTCCTTTCAGTACCTCAAATCAAATAAAAGGATGCCTGAAAGCCATTACTAAAACAAATAAAAAGCATTCTCTTTCTTTGATTTCTTACTTTGTTGCCACATGTAATCTTGCATGTTGCATGTAATCTTCACTCAATTCCTTCTTTGTCATCTGTTGTTACACAATATAGTAACTACTACTCTGTGATTTGTATTTGTGTATTTGTATAATGTATTTAATAAGCCATGGGTTTGGGGGCTGGTGTCCTTCGTCAAGCTGACCAAGATCAGGGATAATATAACAAAACGACATATTGCAAAAGAGTTTGTTTAGGTAATAAGGTGATGACTCAGCTAAATATTCGTAGATGTTTTTTACTTAAAAGAATACCAAAAATAGAAATAGCTATTTGGTTTTTCAGGCAGATTTTTGTTCTGCAAAAAGGACATTGTGATATTAGTCATGGATCCAAAATAAAGAATATATCCAATAATTTACAGTAATAGTGAATTCGAAACTGTAAATTTGGCATTAAATCAAATTGATGATAATTCCAGATACTACAGTCCTCTCTGAAGCATGTTGAGAACACAAATTCACCAATTAGTTACTTGTTCTGAACTAAAATGTTTTCACAGATAAAGTGCTTCATTTTGTGGTCTCCATTTAGTTAACGTATAATCTAAATATACTTGCATAGCTCATCTCCTCTTGAAAGGTAGTATTTATATATTGATGTATTTTCAAGATTTTTTAAATATGGTATTTCCTGGACATTTCTGTTTCAGAGGCACAAAAAATGGCTGAGAAGTCTTCTCAGTGCCTGACAAACAAAAATATATACTCCAGTCGCGTATTCAGTCACTGATATTCAATTGAAAATAAAAGGGCTAAGTTAGGCAAGCAGTCCCTAGTCTGTTTATAGCCCAGGATGGAGTTGTCTTTGGAATCAGTTGTGGAGTGGAGATCCCAATCCTTCTAAATGTTTTACACTGGCATAGGAGGATTTGTTGGTGTTAATGGCTGATTTGTTTTTCAACAGAAAGCTCATTCTTAGGCTAAGCATGCATACTAGGAATTTCCACATAAACATGTGAGTAAAATGTTAGACTCACTGATATCTGCAGGAGTTTTTAACAGTTACAGTGAGCTCCTATTTTCCTTCTTTCTGTGTGTAACTTCAATATTTCTCTTGTCACTGTCACAGAAAATGGGTTATATTGAGAACATTAATATCTATTTCAAATATTTTACACCTTGAACCCTCAAAGAATGCAGTTGTCATCTTGATCTCTGTAAATAGGCTTCTTGATCTCGTTGCCATCAGATGTGTTGATATCATGCGTCAAAAGCACCTACTCAACCACATGTATTTTTTTAATCTTTCATGGCATTTGCTGTTTCATAATATAAAGATTTTTTTCTATCTACAAAGTTGTTTTCTTGCAGAGTAATTTATAGACAGTTTCTCCAATGGAACATTTTCTTCCAGTGCTTCTGTAAGAATTCATGATGATTCTTTGAGTATGATCTACCTCAGATTAGGTATGACTTCTCAGTAGGTGAGCTGGCAATTTGGAACATTGCTGATATGGCTGTTTTTATAGAGGATCCAAACAAGTTTTAGAGTTAATCTTACTGACCATAATAGATGTCTCAAGTGTATTTTATATAGACAATATTCTAACATGCCTCTGAGGTACAGCGGTGCAGGATGTGTTGAGGTACCTCAGCAGGTTTTCATTTTGTAGTGCCACAGACAGATTTAATAAATATCCTCTTTATCAAAATTCAGTAATTCCATGAGACCTTTTTATCTGAGTGTCCTCAGGAGGAAGGAGGAGGTTTTGGGGCATGAAGTGCTGGGTTGTCAGACTGATTTCTGATTTCACTCCCTAATATCTGAAGAGGTCAATACTCATATGTGAGTAGAAAACACTGAGGTACCTCAGAAGGAATAATGTAGGATGTGGTTAGAGGGGCTAATATGACTCACAAAGTAGAATGGGCAGTTTTGGGAAGTAAAACCTGAGTTAATGCAGGGGGAAAGTGATTAAGTCTTAGGTGAGAAGTGCCAGGGTTTCTCTGAGGGGACAGCAGCATGTTTTGGTGGGAAATGCTGAGATATACCAGATGTGGCATTTCAAGGATTTCAGAAGAAAAAAAGGTTTTGGATGTAACGTCTAATCTGAAACATTTGTAGATGCTTTCCCCCTAAGATTTCCATTTTGCTCTTTAGATTTGATTTAGCTATGCATTTGCAAAGAGAGATGTATGCAACAGCCTAAAGCAATGTGGAAAGTGGAGGTTAGAGACAGTTAAGAAAGACACAGCTCTGCTTCTCTTTTAGCGTATGAAAAGGGAGTAGTGTCTCAGTTCCTACAATACTCTTCAGAAGAAACTTATAACTTTATTTTTTGTGTCAGCTGATATTTGGAAGTTAAGCTCCACTGCTTTTTCTCATACCTAAATTTCCATAGTGTAAGAGAAAGTAGGGCTCTATGAATTCTGAGATAATCATCCTCTGCTGTTGGTACAAATTTGACATATTGCCCCCTCTTATTCTTGAAAACAGCATAATCTGCTAGTTTGTGTGCAATTGCCATAATATATGACTTTAAACGTTGCACTTTGCTTCTCATTGTGAAATTTCAAACACTCAAGGCTGTAAACAGGCTTTGCTGATGGAGCTGTGTATTCAGAGAATCACATTGTTCAAGATGAAAAACACAGCCCTGTGCGCAGACAGTCCTGAGTCATTTACTTGAGGCCAAATCAGAGAAAAGAAATAAGTGACACTGCGGATGCCAGAGAAATTATTCCTGAGTAGGACTTGTGGAAGCTCTTAAGAAAAGAACTGACTTTATCTCTGTGAAAGAGAATATCAGCTTTCATTAAGCAAACAAAGCCTTGAAATCATAAATTTATATAAACGGAATGCTAAGAACTGATGACACTGATATTTCATGTCAGCAGCAGTCACTGGACATAGTGGATAGCTAAATTACACACACATAGATGTGGAGTCATATACTTCTCACACTTACATGGAGCCTGAAATCTATGGAAAGCATTATATCCAATAATATGATACAATATAGCCTGATTGTAGTATCTGTTTATAAGGTTGTGTGATACAGTTTCATATCATAACCCATAAGCCAAATCTGATCCTAATGATATCATAATGGGAAATGCTGGTTCAGCAGCAGCTCCCAGAATGTTTTAGTTAGACATTTCAAGTTTCTTTCATAATGTGGTTGAACAGGTGATACATAGGTAGCCACTGCAGTGGTCCTTCTATTATGACATGGAAATGCTCTAAGTTGCCAAAATATGAAATTCTGCAAACAAAGGGTAGACCCACTTAGCCTTCGGATAGAAATTATCATAATTCTGCAGCTATGTTAGAAACGCAAAATGGGCACTTTGTTACACAAATTTAGATGCTCTACACACAATTTAAATTTTCTTTCACATAAGCATCCACTGAAAGTTTTCAGTGTGTTATAAAAAGTGAACATGAGCTGCCTGTGTGATTATAATACTCCAGACTGAGGTACATTTCTATTAATTCAAACATTAAATGCCTACCATTCAGTTTCTGGGTTTAAACTGTGGCTTTTGTTCCTGCAAATGTCCTTAACTGAAAGAGATAAGTACAAAACTAGGGAATTCATTAGACTTTTCAAATAGATGCATGCTGAAATATCAGTGTGTTATTTGTCCAGCTACGTTTCTCATTCCTGTTTGAAAGTAATGGGAGGCAAAATCTGTTCCTCCTCAAAAGTCAGGTTTTTAGATTCTTACATGGATCTGCTTTCATCCTTTTCTCCTGTGCTATCCACAGGCTACTGGAAGAGTGAGCACAGGTTGGTCAGCTGTACCGTACAGACAGCAGTGAACTGTGTATCCCATTATCCATGGATGACCAGCAGCATCCCATCTTCATGCGAGATTGACATGGCAGTCATCAAATTTGAAAAGCATTTTGAAGGATTAATGAAGAAAAGTGTTGCCTTCTCAGAAGGACTTAATCTGCATAGCTTTACTGAATATTTTCTATTATTCAGATGACAGATCTCATTTATAGTGCTATCTATTAATTAAGCAGGGTTTGGAGACTGTTGACTATCTTTGAATAAAAAGTAATAAGGCCTCTTAATTTTTAGGTGTGGGGAACCCAGAACACAGATGCAAAGGTATTTAATTACGAAAAATGACTACCACATTGCAGATGCTGAAAGGACTAAGTGTGACGTACTGTCCAAGACTTGATATGTTAGAATGCGCAGCAGATCTCTTTGACAGGTTGCAGTACTGCTCAGATGTAAGATCTTAAAACCTGGAAGAGCTTCACCTGAGACATGTTTGGAGAAAATACTCTGTACTTCTGCCTTGTTTAGAGAAAAAGCATTGCATTGCTTGTCACTTGTGATTTATATGACCACAACCCTATCGATATGCCATCAGTTCTTCTAGAGACATCACTGCTGTAAAATAAGGAGCATATAAGATATAAAAAAACCCCAACCAAGGTCTATCAATGATTTTAAGCAACAGAGAGATTAATGCTTCCAAACTTTGTGCTGATACCCAGCTTGGGAAAAATCTACATCTTGGATAATGGCAGGAAAGAAGAACTTTTCTGAACAGTAAATTATAGTGTGTTGCTTCCAAGAACAAGATGTGCCTACAGGATTCTTTGGAATCCTCAGAAACTTTATTTTTTTTTTTTTTGTGCATTTTCTACCTATAAGCTATGATGAGTCATTCTGTTGTATATGCTGTGGTTTTGCTACTATGCTGTATACCAGTATACCAGGAGCATAAGAACTAGAAAAGGAGAATTTCTATGAAACTATGGACACAGAGATACCAGTTTAAATAGGTGATAATTACTTCCAGTTCTGGAACACAGAATCATAGAATGGTTAGGGTTGGAAAGGACCTTAAGATCATCAGGGATGCCTCACACTAGACCATGTTGTGTAAGTCTCTGTCCAGCCCAGTCTTGAACACTGGCAGGGGTGGAGCATTCACTACTTCTTTGGACAACCTGTTCCAGTGCCTGGCCACCCTCACAGTAAAGAACCTCTTTCTCATATCTGACCTGACCTTTGCCTGTTTATGTTTAAACCCATTACCCCTTGTCCTATCGCTACAGTCTCCGATGAGTCCCTCTCCTGCATCCTTTTAAGTCCCCTTCAGATGCTGGAAGGCTGCTCTGAGGTCTCCACCCAGCCTTCTCTTCTCCGGGCTGAACAGCCCCAACTTCCTCAGCCTGTCATTGTACAGGAGGTGCTGTAGCCCCCTGGCATCATCGTGGCCCTTCTCTGGACTTGTTCCAACAGTTCCATGTCCTTCTTGTGTTGAGGACACCAGAACTGCATACAGTACCCCAAGTAGGATCTCATGAGAGCAGAGTAGAGGGGCAACTTGAACTTAGTCAGAAATATAGCTGAAGATATCTTAATCTCTAGCTAGCACTTAGGAACAGCAAGAAAGCAAACACGTGCAGTTCAGAAAGCTCTTCTCTGTATGGAGTTTGCTATTACTATGCCAAAATCTGGTACTTTGAACATGTACACTCCCCTAGCCTACTATGGCATGAAATTAGCCAAATTTTCTTAGACCAACTCTAAAAGGAGATTCCCTTTGAATACATTACTGCAGGGTAAGGCATAAGGATCCCACAGGCTTGGAAACTTTTTCTTTGCTGAAGCCACACATCAGAACACCAACAGTGTTTAGGGGCATCAGGTACTTAATAACACCCAATTAAAATAAAATAATACAAGTCATCAGTACATCGGCCACATGACTGGCTTTATACAGATGTATATTGAACACAGTATTAAAAGCTTTTCAACTTTCTCCTGGTTAGAAGTGCATGAGACCTTGCATTAAAGGTATTTTGCAAAACTGATAACATACACTGTGCCATTTTCATCATGGACTCCAAACTTCCAGGAATTGTTTATGAAGGCTAAACTCTGTGTTAAAAGCAACAGCTTGCTCACAAGGGCCAAAAAAAAGCTGGATGCTTTTGTGTACTTCCGCCTACGTGCTGCTTGCATCAGAGAAGCACAGAGTTTAGCAACCATGGAAGAATGAAGAATACACTCAAATTCATTTATGTTTTATATCAATTTGCTGTAATTAAAATAACATAAAACTAAATTAAGTTGTCTGCTTCATTTCCTATCTGGGGGCTCTCTATTTCCAAGGTATACAGGGACATATTTTTCACATGAAATAAAATTTCTGTGTGCAACTTTGGCCCCTGAAAATCAATTTACTTCACTTTCAGCAATTTTGTTTTCTTATTAAACTAGGCAGTACAATTGAGACAATGAAAATATTGATTATAGACCCTTTTAAATAAAAAGAGCCCATTTTTAGGAAAGTCTCAGCACAAAATGCAGAATGAAATAAGAGATTTGCAAATGCTGTGTTTTTAAAACAGAATTATAGTCCCCTGAGCTTTCTTTGGAAAAGGACTGGAGAGTGAAAAAGAAGTCTGTAAAATAAAAAAATGCAAGCAAAATCTTAGAACAACTAAAAATAATTCTAAAATATTTTTTCAAAGGAAAATGGCATTATTCTAATTAGAATTATTTAAGAAGGTAAAAGTAGATAAATAAAATAAAGGGACATGTGTTCAACACAGTAGGTACTCAACAAAACAAGAATTTTTATTAGTATTAGTTTTACCAATATTTAAGTAATTTCTTCTGGCAAAGAAGGATCTCCAAAGATGTTCCCTGACCTTTCACGGTCTCAGCAAGCAAATTGTGACAGTGCCTATTTTACGTGGAAAAATGTATTGACAATAGTGTATTATCGTCATCTATGACTTGGAATATTCCTGCTTCTGTTTGTAAATTCCACCTACTACAGCAGTCATACTCAGAGGTCAAAAAATAGTTTGGCAGTGATGAAACTAGCTGGGTTCAGGGAATTTATTAAAATTACAGTCAGTAACTTTTCTTAAAAGTCACATTAAAAAATCACATTAAACAATAACATAAATAAATGACAATGAACAATTATTGAAAATATCAACAATAAAATACTGTCAATCTAAGGCTCTAAATAACTTATTTAAAGCACCATAGGCAGAGTTTCAAAGCATATCAAGAGGAAGCTACAAAGAGTTCAACAGAAAAGTTCAATTATGACAATTTGATTAAATTTTAGCAGTTTTTCTCTGAAAACCGCTGAAATATTTTTGCCTAATGTAACCTACCTCATTTCAGTTAATGGTATTGAAGCATCTTAAAGCTAAATGAATGAGGCAAGACTGATATCAAAAGTAGCTCTTATACAGCTAAGTGCCAATTGTTGTATTGCAGACTTCCTTCATTTATTTGCATTTATGAAAATCGGGAAGAAATCACTGAAAGCCGCTACTTGTTACACGTTGAATGTTGTCTAGAATTGTAATGTCAGAGAGCATTTTTTCTGGCTTGTTTTATCACCTGACATACAGCACAGCTCCTTAAGTCAAAGGCAGCCTGAGCAGCCTGCCCACCGGCAGTACAGGCTTGTGCAATGTGGCCAGTTATCCCAGATTACAAAGTTTTCAGTGACCTAGTCTGAACGACAAGTGCAGGTCAAATTTGTTTTGAGCCATGTTGCTGAAGATCAGCGCATCCTCAGAAAACAAGGTGCCCTAAGTGGGACTGATGTAGGACTAGCCTCATGTCCTCGCTAGTACAAGGTTTGCAGTTGGTTAAAACTTCATTAAAGATAGATTGGGAGGGGGAGGTGATTAAACCAAGGAAAGTTTATAACAGTAACAACTGTTCTTCTTTCTATTCATTGTGTGCTAAGCTATTTTGATACCAAAACTTGTTATATTGAGGGAAAAAATATTGAATGGGGAAACTAGTGTAGCTTTATTCACAAATTCAACAAAAATGTTTAGCTTTTCATTTTACCAGAAGCCTGAAAAGCCAAATATGTGGCCAGTGTCGCACTGTAATCTGTGCAAATGCCATAGCCTTGAGAATTTATTAGGACAGGCATGTCTTGATGCTGAGTGTTGTACAGCTATCTGGAAAGGCTTATTTGAATCCACTAACTATGATAGCTCTTGGATATATCTAATTATACACCTATAAGTAAAATAAGGATTGTTAGTGCACAGTCACTGATGAAATAGAGGTAAACTCATGCTGTGGATGGTTTGGCTTGAAGCCCTGGATATCTTATGAAGATTTAGATGTTGTTAAGAAAAATTCATTGTTTTCAGAATAATTATTTCCCTGCTGAGAAAACATCCTCCAGTCTGCAAAACCAGCATATTAACTTAGCATGGAAAAACAATCTTATGACATTTATTTCCACTAGGATGCTGGAAACTCTAATGAGAAACCAAATGCGCAAAGACATTTATTAATGGAAAGGGAACAGGCATAGAGAATAAAAGCTTTTTCTTTTTGTTTTTGGTGTGGGTTTTTTTAAAGCAAGTTATTGGGAATTTTATATAATTACACAAACACGTGCTTTTTAATAAGATATTTAGGTCACATTGGAGTAAAAGATAACCTGAAGCATTTCTGACAAATATCACTGAGAATTGTTTTTCTTCATATTACACAAGACTGAGATTTGAACTACAGACTCTTTGCAAGAGAATACAAGAACCTTATGCATCTGTTTCAAGGCTGCCCACTCCTTTTCCTGAGATACACTTCCTTACCTAGGCTAGTACGTATTGCTTGGGACTCGCTGTCCTTTGGGCCCTTTTGACTCCTCCATATGTGTAAAAAAGGGGAAAAAATGCCTCAGAGGCATAAATATCCTGTGTTTAACTCCACCTTTGGGCTGATGGATGTTGCACCTCAACCCTACAGACATGACTACAGATGTGATAGAAAAGGCTGCATGCTTCTTTGAATCTTGCTGTGCCATTATAATTGATTATTCAGAGCAGCAAAGGAAGCAGGCGGTACTCAGATTTATTACAGCATTCACTTTGAATAGAAAATGGTTGATTTTCAATAATTGGAGTAATAGTGAAAGCAATTAAATAAGCTAAATTCTTGAAAAATATTTCAGTCCTGGAACTGAACTTTTGGTTTCCTTCATAGAACAGGAACATGCAAAGAATAAACTTCCCATGTAGTCTGTCTTCAGACTGTCTTGTGCTTTTGTCTGATGGGCTCTTCAGCTGCATTGGTACAGTCCCAGCTGGGATGACCAGGCAAAACATAATCTCTGAAAGCACAAAACCCTTACCTTTTTTTCTGAAGCATCTAGTACTTGGTCTCAGTCCTAATTTAGAAGGCTTTTTCCTGCAGGATTAACAAGAGATTTTTAGGTCCTCAGAGATTTAATTTCTTCATTTTTTGGATCTCATACCAGTTAAATAACTTGTGCTGTGTGCTGAAAAACAATTTTGCATGATGTTTCCTTATGTATGAATCAATCTGGGTTTAGAAGGTGCATGTTTTTCAAGCAGTATCTTCCAGTATAAAAGGCAGTTAGGTACTCCAGTGAGATCCATGCCTGTCAAACTGACTTGAAAAATCTATACTTCAAGCAGGAAACAATTTTGGATAATAATAATTTCAAATATGAAATGTAATCAAGGAGAGGGCAGCTAAGATTAATGCAATCTAGTAATGATGGAGGCACGTGAGACAGTTATATTGTCTCCATAAATTCATCTTTGCTCTTTTCTGTGAGTTATTCAAGCTTTCAGAAAAGTTGTAAGTTAAAGAAGGAAGGAATTCCTACAGAAGTGCTGTGATTTGGGGTTTTTTTTAGTATTAAATTATTGACATCATGCTTTCCTATCTTTTCCTGCCTGAATGCTAGTAAATTCATTAATTCAAAAATGTAAGATTTTGAATTTACTATTTGAGTAGTCAAACCAGTTGGAATTTATTTTAAAATTAGTTAGGGAAAAAGAAGAAGTATGTATTGTTAAATCAAAATCTTAACTTCCCTTTAAATTCTGATCCACGATCAATTTGCTACTTCCCATGTGTCAGTCATGAGCTGTTGCCCTAAAAACAGCATCACAAAAGGATTCCATGTTGCTCAATCTGCAATGAACCTCTTCTTGCTTTCAGTTCACAAGGGCTTGGGTGTGTGTACTTATGTTTAAGTAGTAAAAGATTTGTGAGGAAATTATCTAGATGATTATGGTACACAATAATAAATGGGAATTGCAATCTTGAAATAATAAATGAGAATTACAACCTTGAAAGAAAAGCAATGGCTGTTTTACTTAGACTAAAAAAAGTATGTCATTCCATCAAAAACAATGTAAAATATTGATTTTGGGTGGTTAACTTGAGAAAGTTCCTAGTGTTCATAATCAGATCAATCATTTCTATTCAGTTAAAGAAAACAGAGTATCTGAATATTTGCCATCTGAATTCTGCACTGATAGACAGAGAAAACACAATTTGTCCTCTAAATGGTCCTGATGGGCTCATAAGCAATTATTTTCACCGCACTCAGCAATCAGTCTCCTTGTTGCCTAATGGCATCTGTCAGTATAATGAAAAATGCAGTTTGATAGACAAAAGGAAAAGATCACCTGTGGGTCCACAAATAAGGGAGATAAGAGGAACCAAGAGGGTAGCTTGGGCGTACAGGTATTGACTGTCCTTACTGACGCACTGCATGCACAGTAGCCAAGGAAACAAAGGAGACAAAGAAGCAGTTACGTTTATTTGGGTAACTGGCACTTCTGTTTGTTTAAATAATCATTTAAGTCTAAGCAGAAAGTAATACTATAAAAAACTGTACTTTCCTGAGCTAAATTTGATTTCACATTTATACATGTCCTTCTTGGATGCTGATTATAGCATTCTTATATCATCTGAATGTCTTCCAGTAGCCCACCAGCAATGTGATTAGTACTTGTTATGCTGTATTTCATTAGAGAGATTGATCTTACAAAATGTTGTCCAAGCTGCGTTTGGAGCCAACGTAACTGACTGTTTGCCAGCATCAAAATTTCAGGAGTGGACTTCAAAGTTCATATTTTGTGCAATCTGTTACATTTCATTCCCCACACACATACATATCCAGCGTAGCTTGGTTCTCTCTCTCCCTTTAAAAAATGGAGGGAGAATTTCCAGTGTTTGTAAAAGTGAGAAACATTTGACACTTGTCGGCATGAATGCTTAGACTGTTTAATCTGATTTTTTCTGTCCCACTAACAAGCAGAAATTAAATCGTTGGTAATACAAAAGCAATTTGTTCTCCTTTGGTTTCTTTGATTACTTCTAGAACTTTTGACTAAACGGTTCAATTTAAGACAGCCACAGAAATTTGTTCCTATATCAACAGGAAAGGCTTACATGTAAAGCAAAGAACAACTCTTCTGTGACAAAGGACTTGAATCAATATCTCAGGTGGTCTCTTCTAGTACTGTATCCCCTAAAAAAGGCCACAAGAAAGCACAACAGCTTGGGAAGCTGTGTTTTTAGGAACCTTTTACTGCTATTTCTTGACTGTTATTAAACAAATCTAAACAATAGCAACAGGTATGGTCAAAATTAAGCAAGATGCAGTAAACTACCCCTGAACTAGCATTCAGTTTCCAAAAAGAGAAAGTGGCACTAATGGAACAGTTCAAAAATTGTTCTTCAGAAGTTTTTATGATAGCAATGTAATCGATCAGTGGGTATTTGAATGTGTTATCTCTGTACACAGCATTGTATTACAGGGTTATGCCGCCATGGTTATAAGCCTAAAAGAAAATAAGAAAAATCCTTCTCTAATGTTATGTGTATGTATGTATGAGGATTTATAAAATCATATAGTCACCTTTATTTTACTGACTAAGGATTGATGCCATTGTTCCACTAACAACTCATTAGTATGGCTCAACTTTAAAGACAGAACATGCATTTTTTACTATATCCTCTCTGTTGCTCATATACAACTGAATAATTTATTAAATAATTGAAAGCCTACAAATAGTGCTGTGAACAATCCCAATCGGAATGGTAGCCTTCAGTGAGCAAACTATAACATTCAGCCACATGCTTGAAACTAAGCAATGAGTAGAAAAATATATTTCATTTCTGCTTTACATCAAACTTCAGAGTAAAATTAGCTGTTAAATTTCTGCTGAACAAAATCAACTTAACTCTTATACAGCTGAAGCTAACAAAACCATTGTCAAGAAAGACTGATAAAGTATTGTGCGAGTATTCTCTCCCATTTTTCTTTATCTTTTTTTTTTTTTTCTCCGGTAGCCACTTATGTCTCAGTTTCTCTTAATTTTCCAGCACCATGGATATCTGTGCATTAAACCTCATGCAGTTTGCAGAATCAGGATGTAAGTCAATACTTATTTTTTCCTTTATTGTTTGTATGTTACATTTAAAAAAAGAAAAAAAAACAAGAAAAAGAAAAACTGAATTTTAAAACCCTTACAAAGGCACATAGCAAGTTTAAGTTCATTGCCATAGAGACTAGGGCTTATTTCTCAAGCTTAGTCTTTCTACAATAACAAAGCTGTCGCCCACACACCTCTCGGCTTATTCTTCCTCGTATAAACATTCTAATACATAGTACCACAGAATAGGTACAGTTGATACTGTACTTTGGGTTTTTTGTGAAAAATCACAGAAAAGACGGTGAACTGCATGTGTGGTGGGAGTTACTGAGGAAAAATGTACAAAGATAGGAGTTAGCTTACTGAAAAGAGGACTGTCATTTGCAAGAGATTCATGACTTCCTAGTTTTCTTCTTTTTATTTTTTTTAAAGATTCTAGAAACTTTTGGAAAATAAAGGTCTATCACTTTTTTTCCCCTCATTTTCTTAAGTTATATTAATTTTAGTCAATTTGAAAACTTATTTTTTAAAGTTACAAACATTATTACAGATTCTAGGATGAATGTGGTCTCCAAGTCATGGTCCTAACCTTCTCTACTATTTCTAGTTCACAAGGCCTCTAGTTATGCTATGTTTCTCTTGAGTTACCCACTCCTTTAGTAAGAGGAGGTGAAAAGTTGCAGTAGGGACATTCTGTATCCTTTCCTAATTCTCTTGTCCAGTCCTGCATATGCTTGTCATAATGAGACTTTATACTCCCATGCCATTATTCAGATGATATTAGACACTAATAAGATTCCCAGCTAAAGTCTGATATTTCACATAAAATTCCTGTAGCAATAATATTTTAGCATCCGCAAACACAGAATGCAGGCTAATCCTTGAAGAAAAATTATGAAAGAAGACAAATGGTTTGCATTTGCACTAAAAGGGTTGTAATTTATTGTGAAGTTTCACTTAACATCTAGGGTATTATAAGAGTGGGTAAGAATTGGATTAGTGCTATCAGTGCATCGTTATAAAGTAACAAACCCACAGAAATGTAATTTATTTGGAACAATATTCAAAATTTAGCTTCATTCAACCAGTATGTTTTCTTCAGGGGGGTGGAGAAGATTTTAAATGCCTCTTAGTGTTTGCTTTTATAGCCTTATCAAAATATAATGTTTTGTTTGAAAATAGCTGAAGCAACTAATTTTGAACATTCAGATCCAGAATGTAACTTTCTTGTTTCACTGCGGCATTTTTCATTAAAATTTTATCAAGATTAAGAGAAAAACATGTTTTATAAGGTTAAATAATGCTGAACCGTATAAAAACCTTCTTTTTTGTTCTTGTTGAATAAAATCCAAAACTAGATTTCTCATGCAGTCCAAACTGTATTTCCCTGATTTTTTTCTGTTTTATCCTGAAAAACAAAGATCTGTAATTATTCAGTGTCCAGTGAAGCTTCTACACTTTTTTCTATCCATTCACCACACTGGATCTTTACCAAAGGATTTGAAAGCTCTTTTGGCTCTATTAGCAATCTGGTGCCTGCAGGGAGATAGATGCAAATGTTGTTTTTCTCTGTAACCCACAGTCAAAAAGGACACTGGCACTCAATCCAAAAGTTTGTTACCAGAGCTGCTTTTCTAATCCTGTTTTATCAGTTTCTTATTGATAACCATCTTTATTACCCTTTGATTTTTTTTTCCTTATTATGCATAAAATTGTCGTAATGGGACATTATGGGTTTAGTGTTTTCCCTGGCAGATTGACATTGCTCGTCTCACTTGGATATAGAAGCATTTCCTTCAGGTGCAAAACTAAGGCAATTCCAGGTTCACAAAGAAAGCTTTTCTAAAAGAGCTGTTACTTCAATGGCTGTCTGGCTGTATGGACACCCTGCCCCTTAAAGAACTATCCTGCCCATCGGATCGAGATACCATAAATCACCTGTGTATGGAGGGAGCTCCCATCTTGGCACTTCCAGGTGCAATCTGTTAGCTCCATCATATTTTGTAGGCTTACTTCTCAAATTATACGACCAATGCTACTTCAAGAACTAGCAGACAGGCTGGCAGGATTTCAGAGCTATAATTACATTTACTCAGTAGGCTGTAGGAAAACCACTTGCATTATCCAGTACTCACTACAATGGTTTCTTTGGTCTTCCCAATATTAAGAATATTAGCTTGTGCCATATGTTAAAGTTGCTTGGAATACTATTATAATAGATATTATAGATCGAATGTGGGTTTTGTTAGTACTGCAACATAGAAGAATATGTATAAATATCCCAGTAACTTATCTCAAACAAATCTGAACTGTTTCTAACCAAGATGAGGTGATTAATTCAAGAAGAGCATCCTGCCAACATGGCTACCAGCAGTGTTCTGGGAATACATACACTTATATGATGAATAGGCCTTAAAAAAACCCTAAAACCAACAAAAACCAAAAACCAGCAAAACAAAACAAAAGAAGTATGTAAGATAGTAAAACCTATGAGAATCAACAAAAAGCTAGTCTCTTAAGCAGTTTTTACAACAGAAAGAATTATCTCTTGTCTTTCCCAGAGGATTCATCCTCTTTGTCTAGAGGAAGGCAGACCAAGATTTCTTCCAAAACCCTGAATCCAGGAATCTGCAGGGCCATGCCCTAATTGTCATTGAAAGGGAGTAAAAAAATTCTGAGCAGGTTTCCTGAAATCATCAGGACACACACAAAGTGGAATGCAACATGAAGCACAGCTCCATGCAGCAACAATATGAATGTTCAACAAGGTAAAGAATGCACATCTCATGCTGCAATTAAATGTTTTCCTATGGATTTCTGTAGCATCCACAGCAGGGTCTTGATATTTAATACTGTGTCAATCAAATGTAACCTAGTATTATATTTAAAACTCTCAGTATCACAAATTGTAGATTCAAAGGAATTCTAAAAAGTTGCCATATGGGGATCAGCAGGGAAAAACGTGATGCTAATATGAACAGTTAGTGATGACAGTTGTGCTGATTCTACCTGATTCTACATCAAGTTGCCATATAAAGGATATGGTGAAATATAAATGAGTTTTTATTTCTATTTGAAGAGTTTGGGGGAGGGAATAGTGAAGGACAACATGGGTACAGAAATGGGTCAGCTGTTCTGTATATTGACAGACTTCATAGACTGATTATCTTAATCCTCCAGGTTACAAAACACAAATGTAGCAGCTGTAACCTAAATTATCTGAAACACATTTGCAGCACAAATGGGACTGTCCCAAAGACAGACAAGGTAAAGAGCTGGAAGTAAATACCACCACAACTCTTAAGCAACAAGCTGTACAATTTTGAGTTGTCAAAAGGTTTTATTCTACGGACAAGGTTTTTAGTGATTAACATCTGCCTAAGAAATTGAAGGTGTGGCTGCAGTTCATGCTGGTTCATTTTACTGCAGTTCTCCATTCTCATGACAGCGTGGGTTATGCCATGTGTTATGCCACTCATACAAAAAACATGGGGAAGATACTGAGGAAAAGCAGCCGGATAATTACCCCGTGTATGGCTTTTTGGTTGCTAGCTCCATTAAGCTCTCATGAATACAGCAGTCAGCATAGTTCAAGGGTAGAGACTAACAGGGATAAACATGGATTCCAAGACCTTTTTTTATGACACTGCTTTGGTTACTTTCTGCTTCTTTATTTTCATCACTATTATGTTTATGTAGCAAAAAGAATTTAAAATGCACAAGATACTGCCTTTTAATGAGAGTTAAGTGTCTGAGTGTTTATTGTTTCCAGAACTTAAGCCTTTAGTGTTTCTGTGTTAGCTTTTCCAGCATACATGCTGGCCACAATGTAAAACATAAATGGACCCTGTAAATACTGTTAAATAAAGAAAGAATAAAGTAAGAACAAAGAACCCAAAGCCCCGGTACTGAAAAAAGCTATATTCCTTCTGGAAAATACTGATCAATTTCTTCACTTTAAAAGTTATGTTAATACTGTGCTGGGTTTATTTCATACATTGTATAAATCAGACACAATTATTTTCCATGACCATCATAAAATCTATCAAGTTTTAGAAAAATGACCTTTGAATTGCTTATATGTTGTGAGACAGCTAGTAAGATCATTTGAGGGTCTGGGCAGAAAAAGACAAGTAGCCCAAAAAGAGGGACAGAGCAGAAGGAAAATGATGGAACAAACTCCACAGAAGAAAAGAGAACATGGAAGTACACCTGTGTTAGCATAACCTGTAGACATGGCACATACATACAGCAAGAGCAGCAACCCCTACCTGCTGCTTTCTGCTGGCAAAACTTGTACTGAACCCACACAGGAACTCCATTTTGATGTCTGAGATTTTATATCCATCTTATGAACAAGAAATTACTTAGAGAAAGGATATTAGTCAAAATACCAGGCTATACTGAGTTCTTTTTAGAAATGTGTTTTCAAGTAGGCGACAGAAAACTCTGCATCAAAGTGAAGTCCTATTTTACTGTGAAAATTCTGAAAAGTCAAGAAGTAACAGTATTCTAAAAACCTTTAGATTTTTATTTCAGTCACACTCTTTCTATTCAAAGCAATCTTTCCGGACCATCTAATGATGGATTCGTATGCATTTATTACACATTTACATGCAAAAGTTGTAATGTGTAATGCAGATATATGCCCCTGCAATTATTTACTAATATAGTCAGTTAAAAGATCTCAGCACTCAGTATTAATGTAGATATCTGTATCTTACGGACTGGACTGAAGCTCAGTTAAAACAATTTCACATTTCAGATTTTAGTTATTATTTCTGTCTTTCAAAAATGCTGCTGTTTAAACTTAAATGTAACACGAAGCAGCCTCAGTGAACATAGTAAATAAATTCATACTTAGGCTCACTCATTTTATTAGTATCACATATCATAGTCTCTGAGCACTTTACACAGGAGACAGGCTGAGTCATATATGATTTCATAGGTCAAGCTTAGCTAAATCACGTTAATTCCCTCTAAGTTAGAACTTTGAAAGTGAACTGAAAATTGGAGTTCACAGCAGTTCAACACAGTAATTGCTGGTAAAAGCATCCCACACTGATTTAGTCAAGACAGTTTGAACCTGCTGACATACCAGAATATATTTGGAGAAAGCTCAAGCATCAGGGCTAGTGGTACTGCTTAGCCTATCCCTCAATTAGAATCTTAGTCACTGCATTTTCCTGAATACGGTTCTGTCGATTCAAGGGCATAACTCTTTATTCATTGGATGTAGCCCTGCAATGATCTTTTTTTCTACCTAGTTTCCTAGTGAAGGAAAAAAAATTAAATCACAGAAATGCCAGCTTCTGGAATCCAAAGACCTACACCATGGGTCACTGCTCGTAGTTGTAGAGTTTACTAGAAAATGTGCACTTCCATGCTTATTATGTTTCTTGAAACAGAGCCTGCAGCTTCTACAGTATGGCATGCATGAAAGGTAGCTCTATATAGAAAGGCAGTAATGGTTGTCAGTATGCAAAGTTTAAATTAAAAAGCACAGACTCATTTAAGGCAGTAAGCACTAGACAAAGTCCAATTGAGTTCTTTTCATTTAGCAAAACCAGCTGTTCATTCAACGGTGGCCACCCAAAATAGTAGACCTCATAAGAGGTCAGAGCTAACACTGGTGGATTAACAAGCATTTTTCTTATTAAAAAAGTTAGAGTATGGTTTGATGAGCATCTTTATGTAGCCATGCCAGCCTAAGCACTCACTGTGCATTCCCAACCCTAGTCATTCACTCCTTCTTCCCATTAACCTCTGCCCTTGACACCAGAACAAGTGTTTGTGTAACCAGGTGACAAATTGGACCAATTCCCTTATTCAAATCTATTCTTTATTTTTAGGTTTATTATTTAAAAAATAAACCTAACAATAAACCTTGTTTAACTCAGCTTAATTTACCCTTCAGTGTGACAAGTGACTGTGATACGTAGGCGTGGGAAGAGAGGAAGGTGGGGAGCGCTTAATCCTGAACCGTATCTACAAGAGGTCTGCCTGATTGTCATTTCTGTGACTGCAATATCACGTGCTTGTGATGGGAATAGAGAAGGTCAGTGTAAAGAGCTGCAGATACAATGCTGAAAGGAAACAGACAGAGCTTCTTAAACCCAGGCCCACTTGGAACTTCTGTTACATTAAGTTTCTTGTTGTTCTGGAAACAGTACCATTTATAAGGTGTTTCTAAATAAGCATTGCACAAAGAATGTGTTTATATCAGTTTCTGTCTAATGAAAGCAGTCCTATCTGCTCTTGGATTCTGGCTAACTACTAGGGCACAGTAGCAGAACAGTTTGAATTCTAATTAAATACACCTGCTAGCAGGCATCCTCTGTTAAAGTGCACAAAAAAATCAGCCTAGATTTCAGTGTGGGTAGAGGCCTTCAGTGAGAGTTTTAAAGTCATCAGAACTCTCTCTTTGTGCTACCCAGAATAAAAGCACAAGTTGGAGAGGTGTTTGATAAAGAGGGGGAAGGGTTTAAAAAACTGTGTAAAAATACACCTCCTGAGCAGAGAGGTTTTGGTTGGCTGCTTTTTTTTTTCCTAGCTGCAACCATAGTTATTGTACAAACAGTGCTGCATTTCTAAGAAATACATGTGAGACATCAAATGGCAACATCCAGTGTGGCAGGGCCAGCACCAGTTTTTAGTAAAACTGTATTAATTAAACTTGTGGTTTTATTATGCAGCTACTAGTATTGCAAATATATATTCATCAGAAACACTGCTCCATTTGTAGCTTTTAAATATACATATATTAGATCAAGTAAGCAAAGTATATTACAGCAATCAGAACTCTCAAATTCAATTAGTTTTAGAGTTGCAAAGGATAATTTGTATTGTCAGCACCTTCGCTGACAAGTTCTCTAACATAGGAACCACGCTAAACTGGATTTTACTATTCAAATAATTGTGAGCTTTACTAACAAAATCCAAACTTTGACAAACACATGTACTATAGCTTTGCCCAGAAACTGATAATTGTCATATATTTCCTACCACAGGTTATTCAAAACAACAAAATTACTAAGATTTGCATTCCATGTCTCTATTCTCTATATCTGCCCCTCAGCCCACTACATTTGCCTCAGCTCTCACTTCTTATTCCCATGCAGACTAATGCTGCATTACCGCAACTCTTGGTTGTGGTCCATACCTCTTGGACCCCATGGTCCTCCTTCCCATATTGCCCTGCCTGGCTCAGACATAAGAGCATATGCATTGCCCAGATAATGCTGGCTGGATGGCTGCTGCCAAACATAGTAGGCAAGAATGAGTTTTCCATTATTTTCCTTACTCAGGCACTGATAAAAATACTTTTATCTGTGTAGCTGCCAATCTTCCCTAAATTTGTAAAAATGCAACTATACCCAGTTACTTTTATATTCAGTGCTTTTCTAACAGTGCTTATATAAAGCAAATATTGTTTAACAGGTCTATCTAAGAGTTTATTATACCAAATTTGGACATCAGAATGAAGTAAGTGGCAATATTTCTGTATGAAAGGTTAGTTGGATCAAGCTTAATGGATTAGTAAAGGCAATACATCACTTAATATGTTAGTGATGTATTTTACAAAGTAAAAGGGCTTTTTCAGAGTCCAGTGTCTTTTAAGAGATTAGTAAAATCAGATTGTGTTTTTCAAGGCGCTTACAGAGTTGATATTTGAGAACATTTTCTCTGTTATAACACTGGAGTAAAATAAATAGAAATATAACTAACTAAAGCATAGTAAATATAACTGCAAAAAGATATGTTTTAGAAACAAGCAATAATTCACAGCTTGGAGACAAAACCAGCTTTTCTGAAAGCTGTACTAGAAGAGAAAAAGAAGCTCTATTGTGCGGATGAATTTCTGATGCTGTCATTCACAGACTGACAGAATGGCTAAAGCTAGAAGGGGCTTCTGGAGGTCATCTAGACCAAACCCCTTGCTCAAGCAGGGCCATCTAGAGAGGATTGCCAACCATATTTAGGTTTTTAATATCTCCAGAGATGGAGACTGCACAACCTCTCTGGGCAATCTGTGCCAGTGCTCAGTCACCCTCACAGTAAAAAGTGTTTCCTGATGTTCAGAGGGAACCTCCTGTGTTTCAGGCCTATTGTCTCTGGTCCTGCCACAGGGCATCGCTGAAAGGAGCCACTGATCACCGTCCACAGGGCCTGACCATTTAGCCAGTTTTCAATCCATCTTACTGCTTATTTATCTAGCCCATACTCCATCAGCCTCTCTATAACGATGTTACGGGGAGACAGTGTCGACTGCCTTACTGAAGTCAAGAAAGACCATATCCACTTGTTTCCCTTCATCTACCAAGCCAGTAGATGGCTTAGAAAGATAACCTTCATCTTAGAAGGTTATCAGGTTGGTTAAGCATGACTTCCTCTTTGAGAACCCATGCTGACTGCTCCTGATCACCTTCCTGTCCTTCGTGTGCCTGAAAATGGTTTTCAGCATGAATTGTTCAATCACCATGAGGTACAGCTGTGTCCCATCAGGGCCAATGGACTGTCCAGTCTATGGACTTTATGTCCAGTTTGCTTAAGTATTCCCTAACCTGATCCTGTTCTGTTAGGGGCATGCCCTTCTTGTTCCAGCCTTTCCCTGTGGTTTCCAGGCCCTGGGAGTTCTGAAGGCTGGTCACATTATTAAAGATTGGAGGAAGATTTTGGTATCTCATCCTTGCAATTTCGTGTGTCACCAGGCCCCCGCCCCATTTAGCAGCAGACCCACATATTCCCTAGTCTTCCTTTGCTGCTTATGTACTTACAGAAGCTCTTCTTGCTGCCTTTCTTGTTGCCTTTCTTGTTGCCTTTCTTGTTGCGTTGTTCTATTATCAGGAGGAACTTCAGCTGCAGTTGGTCTTTGGCTTCCCTAGTGTCATGGTTTAAGCTTAGTCGTAAATTAGAAAACCATGTAGCCTGCTCATTCCGCACACCCCTCCCCCGCCCCCAGCCTGTCCTCTCCTCCTCCCCACTCCCGGAGGGATGGGGAGGAGAATGAAAAGAATGTTACTCCCATGGGTTGAGATAAGAACAGTCCAGTAACTAAGGTATAACACAAACCACTGCTGCTACCACCAATAATAAT